>PVHP010013580.1:15087-34452 GCA_004024765.1 Zapus hudsonius
TGCTGGCAGGGTGTGGGTGTGTGTAGAGAGAGAGAGAAAGAGAGAGAGAGAGAGACAGAGAGAGAGAGAGAGAGAGAGAGAGAGAGAGAACAGAAACAGGAGGATCTCTGGGGCTTGCTGGCTGCTGTCCTAGCTGAATCAGAATCTATGAGAGATTCTTTCTCTAAAAAAAAGGTAGAGTGAGAAAGACATGTGATGTTCATCTCTGGCCTCCACTTACATATGTGCACGTATACCACATGCACACACACACAACTCTTAAAAACATAAAAGTAAACACGAGAATTTGAGAAATAAATAGTTATTCTGGGCGTGGTGGTGCACACCTAGAATCCCAGCATTCCGGAGGCTGAGGTGGGAGAATTGCCGTGAGTTCAAGGCCAGCCTGGGCTACATGGTGAGTTCCAGGTCAGCCAGGATTAGAGTGAGACCCTGTTTCAAAAGAAAAATAGAATTAATGAATGACTGAAAGAAAGGAGATAACAAATGATTTTGAAGAAGGAAGGACATCTCTAAACATGACAGAAAACCTCGGTGGCTATTAAAAATAAATTTATAAAGTGAACATTACAAAAGAGAAAATCGTCCATGACAAAAAGGAATGATTAACAAAGTCCAAAGGTGATTGATAAACTAGAGGGAACTATTGGCAGCCCCGAACTAATGAGGAGTATCTCGGATCTATCAAGAGCTTCTACAAGTAGAGGAGAAAGACTTGCGACCCAGAAGGAGACAGGAAAACCATCCAGTGATTTCCAGGAAGGGAGTATCAGAAGAAACACAGCCCATAATAGCGCACAGCAGAAGTACGTGTGTAGCTTTCACCTAGCAGGTAGAGGCACACTCATGGGGTACTTGGTGAGAGTGCCCTTTGGGAGTGGTTGGGCAGGCCTGGGGAGAGGAGAGCAAGCTGCTATCTACAGAAATGCACAGTGCCCGAATTCCTCAGCTAATGGTTCCTGTCTGTCCTGTCACTAAGCAGTTTTCACTCAGGATTGTGAGAAATACACAGAAGCTTTCCAGCATGGAGATACCTCCGTTCCCATCAGTGGGAGATTGCCTTTATAAACATCACGTCACAAAGGCCAAGAGTTAAAGATGTGAGTTTTGCATGATGGATGACCAAAATCATCCCAGGGAGGGAGCAACCTCCAGGCAACCTTCAGGACACGCCTCGAGGTGTGGCCAGCAAGCTTTGCCCACGCTCCATTCACCCCTCTTCCTCCCGGCAGCCATGGGTGGTTTCTTCCTCAGGAGGAAAACAAACATTTAATTTGCAGTTTCCATGGCCAGCACTCATGGCCATGTAGGTGGACCAGCATCTGAGACCTGCCATGCTTGCTGTAGCTCGGGTTGTGTGTTCAGAACGCAGGCTACAATAGAGTCATGCTGAACAGCACAGGTGGGTTCATTGCACATCTGATTTCGAGTTCATTTTTGGTGACTGCAATTCAGAAACCTTTGACTGTTGCCAAATTTCCCCCGGCCCCCACATTCAGTTAAACTTAACTGTGAGTCATGGTGATGTTTGGGAGCCTCAAAGTTGTCCATGGTGAGCCTCAGAGCCTCTGGCACATGCTCTGTGTGGTCACTGAGCCTTGTGCCCAGTTCCCCCTTGCACTCAGATGTCAGCTTCTGTACACATCTTCCTAAGATGCTGGAAACTCCTGGAGTCACGGGTGAATAAACTCTATAATGACAAGAAAGTGTTCTCTTACGCGGGCCAGACCGATGAACTTTGTAATTGTGCTTTAGTTTGTGACCTAGTGGGTAAGAGCTATAATGAGCAAGGACAGAAAACAACAAGGCCTTTTGCACAAAGGCCTTTGCTTTGAGAACGTGGGCTGTGGTGATATAAAGAGGCCTTATACAAGCCAGTGGTGCAGAGTCCTACTTGGAAAGTTCCTTTCTCCCAGTCTCTCCCAAGACCTCACTCGATTCTCCGGAGCTATATTTAGGAATATTTTACAAAGCACCTTTTGACCCACATGGCAACGCTAGAGTCGTCAAAAACCACCATGTCCTTGAGAGATGCCCTTCGAGCCCAGAGCCCTTGGACTGAGCGTCCCTGAGGGATGTGTTCACTCAGCAAACGGGCATTGATTGATTACCGTATAAAGTGCCAAGGAGCAAAGACAGAGGTGGATCCTGGCAAGGTCGTGCATGGGCTGGGCACACTCCCTCTGAAGGTCATAATGGTGCCTGTCCCATCCAGTGGGGCTTGAAGGTCAAGGGGTTGAAGCATGCGTGCCCCTGAAAATGTGGATCATGGCCTGCCACTCTGCTCTCTGCCTGCTGCCCATGCTGAGGGGTTTTCTCCTGGAGCCTCACTGAAAAGCTCTCGTTGGCATTCAGACACAGCCTCGAGAATGCCAGCTGCCAGTCATATCTGTGGTGCTATCGGCTGGAGCCACAGACATCCCTTCCCTGTACGTGGAGGTCACACTTGTACTGCACTGTGGTAATTTTAGTGCTAATATAATTGCTGAGGTAATTTTATTTGCTCAGGAAATTATTATGCTTAATATACATTATTTCATCATGTACCAATAGATGCATGAGAGGTCAGACATCAGTTATGAGCCGTAGTCAAAGAATAGCGAAGATCAAAACTTCCCCATCATTCAACTTATTGAATGTATAAAGCGCTTAACTAAGTTGTGAACCACTATACAGAGGGCATCCCTGGAGCCCACACCTTCCATCTGATGGGACCAATGCGGGCTTCCTAGGGGGGAAATGTCACAGGAGATGCCCTGAGAAACAATGCAAGAGGCGGCTGCTGGCAGAGCCCGGGCTTTATTCCAGACTCACTAATGCTGCTTACGTGATCACCCTTCGTCAAGGTGTGATTGCTGGGATTATCTCTGCTTCCATTTCGCAGACACTCACACCTTCTCAGCCCCACACGCCCATCCTGCTTGCTGATCCTGTTACTGGAGAACTGCTGAGTGTGCGCTTGGACCCAGAGCTGCCAGGATCCTGGCTGTTCTCTGGAGAGAAGACGGGAACAGCAGCTCCAGCCCGTGGGAGAACATTGCTACAGAGTAGACTTCACCTTTACCTTAATCCAAAGTGCTGCGTGCATGCCTCTATCAGGGTAGCCCGGGTTGACTGCCTTTATGGATGAAGGACAACCTGATGGACAGATAGTGAAGGCGGCCAGCTCAAAATCCATTTGCACCGAAAGGGGCGGCCAGGAGATATGTCATGCCAAGGTGGTTTCCACTTGCCCTGGGCCTCCACGTCCCTTGAGGATCAATATTAATGACTCCCTTTGCACCAGGGAGCGAGAGCGATCCCAAGATTACACAATCAGAACCCAAGCTTAAAGGAAAATAAAAACAGGAATGTGACTTTTGCCAGTGTTGTCACGATTAGATAACACCCCCTTGGCCTGGGGTGCAGCCAGTTAGCCCACACTAGGGCCACTGAACCCCAGTAAGCCAGACCTTGTTGGTACATTTTCTGAAGGCTGATTTTTTTTTTTATACAAAATCAAGTTTTGCACACAGGCAACTGTGTCACAGGCCAGTAGACAGGGCAGCTGAGATGTTCTGCAGTTTTTGCTCAAGGTCACCCTGAGGCGGTTCCTAGAATTTTATTAGCCTGGTGCAAAGCTTTTAAAATAGAAAGGGTTACCCTTTTCCTGTTGTGCCAAAGGACACAGCAATGACTACCCACAGGCAGAAGTTACTTGGGTACAAAGCACAAGCCAACAGCCGGGCTTCAGCTAGCCTGTCTGTAAAGTCCATAGGAGAGCTCTCTGGGTGGGTGGGGGGAACTTGACAGAAATCAGGTGATCAACATGGAGTATTCTCCACAGTGCCTGAATGTCGCAGGTGGTCGCAATGTGGCCCACACTGTCACTGAGGATAAGAATTCATCAGATACATGTCCATCCATAGATCCCCTAGAAGCCTTCTAACTGGGGCACTCCCAGGGCACAGGGCAGGTGTAAGGTCTAATTTTATTTTTTGGCATGTGTATAGAACAGATGCACACACGAGCAGAGATCAGAGGAGAGCCCGAGGGGTCCTCCTCTATGGTTCTTTCATGTTGCTTCCTTGAGACAGAGTCTCACAGAACTGCTATTTTTGGGCCCAGATGGCTGACCAGTGAGCCCCAACAATTCTCCTGTCTCCATCTTCTGCAGCATGGGGGTTACAGGCACCTGTGGCCATGCCCAGTGCTCATGTGACGTTCAGGGCCCTCTCTGGCCTTCATGCTCTGGAAGCAAGTACTCTACCCACTGAGGCATCCCTGGGCCCAGTGGTAGGCTTTTAAGTTGCCAGTGCTCCACAGAGGTGACATTCAAAGCCATCTTCATTGATAGGGTTATTATTAGGCAAAATGAAAAAAATGCCAAGGGGGTGGGGGTAAAACTAGACTGAATGAAATTAAGTTTCTAGGGCCCTCTTTATAAGTGAACTGTCTTTCCTTCCCTCCGTTCTCCCTGCCCTCCCTCTGGACAGGGTCTCACTATGTTTCCCAGGCTGGCCTTGAGCTGCTGGGCTCAAGCCTGTGTCAGACCTGGAGAAGTTCAAGAACAAGCATGGCCACCAAAATCGGCTTTACATGAACTCTTCACTCTCTGTATTCTGCTTATTCACCGGGGTGGTTGCTTTGGCCCGGATCGCAGCATTTGAAATTGTCTCCTCTGAATAAAATGTCACCAGGGCCAGGCTGGGGAATAGGTGAAGGACCAGCTTGTGGAGCAGGAACCCTAGGTGGGGGGAGGGTGTTGACACTCAGAAATGGGGACTCCAGATGTGTGGGTGATGTTCAGTGTGTGGTGTGAAGCGGGATTAGTAACACCCCGTTAGAAATTCTGGGACGTGAGTCACATGCTAACGCTGCATGTGAGGTGCCTTAGTTGCTGTGGTTTCTGGTTCTAATTCATTGTGGAATGATAAGCATGACTAGAGAATTAAAAAACAACAAAATCATTAAAAATAGAATCAAGACAATAGACAACCCCTGGCCTTACAGATCTCCTAAAGACCATCCGTTCTACTTCTGGTTGGGGAGACCGAAGGACTTGGTCCTGGCCACAGCTCATCGTGGGTGTGTGGGGAGTGGTCCTCCAGGAGCTGGTAACCTCTTTCTCACCTTCCACCAGTCAGAAAGAAAGAACAGTGTGTGTGTGTGTGTGTGTGTGTGTGTTTGTGTGTGTGTGTGTGTGTCTGTGTGGGGGGCACTGACCTTGGGTGGAAAATCTATTAGGTGCCAAAAATTCAGTCATGAAGGCAAATACTATTTTAATGCAATATTTTCCCAAATAGAATGTTACACGAGGACCGGATTGGTAGCAGTGGTGAGCAATGTTGGAACCTGAACTAAAAGGCAGAAACAGGAATTCAGCAACACTGTCTTTATGTAAGATCCTGAAATCTGGGGGCTAAAGATGTGACTCAGTTAGAACAGTACTTGCCTAGCACATCTGAAGCCCTGAGTTTGATCCTCAGAACTGCATAAAATGGGTGTGATGGCATACAGGAAGTGGAGGCAGAAGGATCGGGAGTTCAAGGTTATCCATGGCTACATAATGAGTACAAGGCCTGGCTAGGCTACACGAGACCCTGTCTCAAAAAAATTTTTTTTAACCTTGTTCCACACAAATTTTATTTCACCAATTTTGAGAAGGTTAACTGTAGGTTAGGATGTTCAGCAATATGGCTAGTGTGGACAATGGCTTGTGCAGGTCACTTATAGCAAGTGTCTCAAATAACTGCATGCAAGCTGGGCTGGTGGACTCACACCTGTAATCCCAGCACTTGGTAGACTGATAGGTGTGAGTATGAGGCCAGCCTGGGCTACAGAGTGAGACCCTGTTTTGCAAAACCAAACAAAACCACATGTATATCCACATGGAGGGTAAGAGGGTTGTGGTGGTTTGAACATTTCCCATAGCCTCACAAGCTTGTGATTAAACCTCATACTCAACCCCTGCTGGTGGTCATTTGGGAGGTGAAGCTTTGCTGGAGGAGGTGTGTCACTGGGGGTTATGATCCCTGTTTTCCAATGCTAGCTCAGCTCACTCTCTTGCTGCTTTGCACCAGCGGCTGTGACAAGATGTGACCCCCCCCCCCTGCTTTCCTTACAATGATGAAACTTCCCTTGAGACTTCAAGCCAAATAAACCATCAGCTGCTTTTGGTCAGGTGTTTTGTCCCTGAAAGGTGAGTGCAACAAAGAGGTTTTCAGAAAATGCCTCAAAGCAAAACAATCTCCATGTTCCCTCCCCTCATTCTATGACTCCTCAAATCAGAAAATATCAGATCAGTATCTTTTCAGAAGAAAAAATGGCTGATAAGCCTATTCTGACATCATCTGTTCCTCCCCAAGACTTTTTAAAAATATAAGCAATACAGGATTTTTTTCCCCTTTGGAGACAAGGTCTCACAATATAGACCAGGCTGGACTTCAAATTGAGATTCCCCCTGCCTCAACTGAGTGCGGGGATGACAGGCATTGACCACCATACCTGACTAATAAAAGTTTTTCATTTGGGATTCCAAGGTACTAACATCTTTACTCAAAAACAAACAAAAAACACCAAGTAACAATGGGGAGAGCACATTTATTGGTTGATGAAGGATGTACACATTTATATAAATCAAAGTGACAAAGCACACATTCCAACAATTGCTGAAAACCACCACATAAAGAAAACAGGTGCCATGTGTCCTAGTCAGCCATGCGTCGCTGGGATGAACCTCCAGACCAGGCATAGTTATGGGAGGAAGGGATTTGTTGAAGCTACAGATCCAGGGGAAGTTCCATAATGGTGAAAGGCTGGCCCCCTTTCACAGGTCCAAGCAGAGAGAGAAACCACCAGCAGCACAAGCAAGCACACTCAAACACAGTCCGGAACTCCATGCACGTAGACTGCTGTCTGGGATTTCAGATCCACCCCAGAAGCAGGAAGAGCTGGACTCTAGGATCCACCCAAGGTGATGGACATCTCCTCCAGCCAGGCAGCTGGAGAGAAGCCTTTTAATAAACTCCCGAATCTCTTGGGGGGGGGAATCAAATCAAACTACCACAGCATGGTAAGGAACATTGTTCCCATGGACTGTCCTCCTCTACCTGGCAGTCAACCTTTCTGATGGCTCCATCTTTCTTCTTACTGCCAGTTCTCATCCAATGGTGTCATTTATGCACTCTGGTGGTTAATGTTTGAAGCTAGAGGTGACATTCATTTGACAGTGTGTGAATGATCTTTGATGGGCTAGGGCAGCCCCCTTGGACACTGGCACTGCATCGCACACTGCTTGGAGTGATATAGTCTCCCATGTGCACCATCCTGTATGCATGTGGATGTGGAAACTCATCCACCTTTTTTTTTTTTTTTGAGACAGGATCTCTCACTGACCTGGAGCTCGACAATTGACTAGCCAATTGACTAGTGAGGTCCAGGGATCTTGTCTCTGACAAGCACCCACAACCACTCCTGACTCTTTTTTTGTTTGTTTAAAGGGAGTATGGGCTCACCAGGGCCTCTAGCAGCAAATGAATTCTGTGGGTCCTGGAGAATTGAATCTGGGTCCTTAGGCTTTGCAGGCAAGCGCCTTAATCACTGAGCCATCTCTCCAGCCTGATTCCTGACCTTTTTATATGTGTGTTCTGGAGATCAAACTCAGGCCCCTCATACTTTGCAGTATAAGTAATTTACCAGCTAAGCCATCTATCTCTTCAGCCCCCAACTCTGCCAGAGTTTTTAGCAAAGAGCAAGCCAAAAAAAAACAAAAACAAACAAACAAACAAACAACAACAACACCAACAAAAAAAAACACTAGAAAATCACACACCCTGAATGGGAACAACTTCTTGGGTGTTGACTCTAGATAATGTCTTTTAATTTTTTTTTAGAGAGAGCGAGAATGCATGAAAAAGCATGTGCACACTGTTGCAAACACACTCCTGGTGCATGGGCCACTTTGTGCATCTGGCTTTACATGGGGTTTAATGAGTTGAACCTGCACCTGCAGGCCTTGCAAGCAAATGCCTTTAAGGGCTGAGCCATTGCTGAAGTCAAAGGCAATTTCTTTTGGGCCAAGCACTGCTTTAAGACTGGAGGACTGATCATTCAGTTTGGCTTCATTCTTGGTTAGAAAGCAAGGAAGATGGAGAAAGTACATAAATCCACCGGAAAGCTCCCCCCACCAAGTGATTTTCCCCAAGTTGCTGGAGCTTGATTGGAAGTAGAAACCCAAAAGATAGATTAGCCTAGGATGCCTGTCCTGGGGCAGAGACTAACCCCCTAACCACGCCTCTTCCTGAGATAGAACCCCAGAAGACAGTACCTGGAAAGGGACAAAGACCACCTCCTCATCAGCCCGCGGTGTCCTTTCCCAAGCGACCCCTGTCACAGTCTTTCTTTGGGTGGCCTCTCTGAGATACTCGTTATGGGGAGCAGCTGAGCTGGAGTCAGCTCGGGAGATCTTTGGGGTCACCTCGGCCTCAGTCTAAGCAGGCGGGGACCCGCATCCCTTCAGCCCCACTTCTAGCGGCGGGGCAGTGGGAGTACCCAGCCTGGGCGGCCAGAGGTGCGGGATCTGCAGCCCCGAAGAGCACGTGGAGCCCTCACCCTGCTCTTCCGGCCGTCACGCGCCCATTTCCTCCCGCAGTCCCAGAACTCTGCGTTGTCCCACGAGCGGGGACGCGCAGATCCGCCGCGTAGCTCCCGAGGCGCCCGGACAGCGCGGCGCCGGTGGGCGCGGAGCGGCGTTTGTCCCCAGGCACGTGCCGATCCGCAAGGGCCACCCGCACCCGAGGCACCCGTCGCGGCCGGGTCTGTGCGCGGCGGGTGCGGGGTCAGGCCTGAGCAGAGACCCCGCGGGAGCAGATGGATCAGACAGCGTCCCAGAGCGAGCGGGTCCGGAGCCTGCCCGGCCGGCCGCCCGGGACAGCACCCAGCGGGCGACCCGGGGACGGCGTGGGCGGCGGGGATCGGGTCGGTGGCGCCGCACGCCGCGCACTTCCTGTTTAACGCGCTCCGCTGGCCACCGCCCCGCGCTCCGGAGCCTGCGTCCTGCCAGGCCCGGCCCCCGAGGTCCCCGAGGTCCCCGGGGAGCGCGGCGCGGCGGCCGGCCCGGGACGGGCGCCCTGCCCCGCTTGGCCCCGGGGCTCCCTCCCGCCCGCGGGGCCCCGCGAGCCGCCGCCGCCGCCGCCACCGCTGCCCGCGGCCACGCCACAGCCCAATTGCGAAGAGCCTTCGCCTTTGCGCCTCCTCTTCCCTCTGCGCCCTCCCTCGTCGGGAGAGGAGGACCGCCCGGTCCCGGGCGGCTGGCTCCCGAGGCCCAGGCTTCTGCATTTACACACCAGCCGCCTCGCTGTCGCCACCGAGCCACGGGCACGGGAGGGCTGGTTTCCAGATTATTACTTTTAATTGCACCTGCCTCGCAGATCACCCCTGGGGATCCGTGGGAGGAGCCGAGAGGTGTAAAATGTAGATTCGCGTTGCAAAAGGAAGGTAGCTTTGTCGCCCGGCGGGAGACCTCTGCCACGCGCAAACCGGAGAGTGACTCTGGACCCGGAGGGGACGAGAAGACGCCGCCACCGCGCGCTCCCCGCCGGCCGCCAGCCCCCCGGGCGACCGCGGCGCGAGTTACCTGCTCCGCCCGCCCTCCCCGCGGAAGTCCCCACGAGGTGTCTTCAGAGTGCAAGGACAGGCAGAAAGTGCACGAGGTTCCAGTCTAACGACCCGGCCGCGGGAGGTGGGGAGGGGACCGCAGCCCCGGGGAGAAGGCACCGGGACTAACTTCTGGATAAAGTTATGGGAAGCGCAGCCATGGACACCAAGAAGAAGAAGGAGGTTTCCAGCCCCGGCGGGAGCGGCGGCAAGAAGAACCCGAGTCTGAAGAGGCGATCGCTGCGAGTGCACATCCCGGTGAGTCCCCGTGGCGCGGAGGCAGTTAACGCGGGGCGCCCCGCGCGCCCCTCGGGTCACTTCGCGCGGCCCCGAGGGGGAGGGGAAGAGAGGGGAGGGGGAGGCGCAGGCCTGAGCCGTGGTTCGCGGTCGCTCGGAGGTCGCGTGGACCTCAGGGACACTCCCGCGCAGGGCAGGGGCGATGCCGCTGCGGGGCATCCGCGGAGCGCACGGTGCGCGCTCCCGGGCTGGTGGCTGCCTGGGCGTCGCCGGGGATCCAGCCCCGTGCGAGTGCGGGGGGCGGTGCGCCGTGTTGTTTTGCTGAAAAGGGACAGTGTGGACTGCGCTCCGGGTGGTGGAGCTGCGACCGTGGAAAGGAGTGATGGGTGGGGACAGACAGCACGGGGCTGCGCCCCCAAATGATCTCCCACCGAGCCAGTTTCCAACGCGGTGCTGGTGGAGGGGTGGGGGGCGCCTATGCAGCGGTTCCCTTCGTCTGGGCGCATGCTTTGGGCCTCGGCGGTACTTAGGGGTTCTGGTCTCTCTAAGCTGTGCAGGGCTACTACGAACTTCAGCCCTGGCCACGCCTGCCGCCTGGGCTGGACTTTGGTGACACTGATCGGTCCGCCTGCTGGGAGCGGGGGACAGGATCGGGTGCCCACCCTGCCCATTGCAGCTTGCGCTATCCTCAAGGAATCAGGTGGTGGGAGGTGCGTCGCTGAGCCCTACAGTAGCCGGTGGGGAACTCCCTGCCGGGTCACACCCTCCCCAAATTAACGTTGGTCTGGCCCCACCCCTATACACGCTGGCGCACCCCCAAACACACTGCAGGGACTCCGGGGCTCCGTGGAGAGTGGGGGTCTTGGCCTGGGTGGGATAGAGCAATGAGTCCTGCCTCCCAGCCTTGCGGGATCCCATCAGCACTAATCCGTCCATATAGCACCGCCGCTTGCTCAATCCTACTGTGAAGAAAAGCCCGAGGCTTTTCCCTCCATGTTTGCCAGGATGCCCTTTCTTTTTGATCCCCTCAATCTCCATACTTAAACTCCCTGTCCAGGATAGGCAATACTGGTGAGGAAGTTTGGGACCAGGGAATTAGAGACTCAGACATCTAAGGGGTATTTAGGGAGCAGCCTGAGGCTGGGTCCCTGTATGAGTCATGGACAGTGAACTCAGCAAGCAGGTGACTGGACCCCCTGGCCAGTGTGTGGTTACTGGGGTGGTGACCTGAATAGGTGGCAACAAGGGTTTTGTTTGAGGACCATTTCTGCTTACATGGCTGAAAAAAAATTATATATATATATAGTCTCGCTCTAGTTCAGCTGACCTAAAACTCACTCTGTAGTCCCAGGCTGGCTTCAGACTCACCGCAGTCCTCCTGAGTGCTGAGATCAAAGGTGTGTGCCCCCATGCCTAGCCATAGCTGATACTCTTAAACCATATTTGTTAATTGAAAGTTAGGCATGACTGTTAAAATCTATGTGACATTTGAACCACACTTTAACCACTGTCATGTTTGTCACACAGAAAATAGCGTCCATTTCACCTGCCTTACAAGGAGGCTGAAATCGTCCATGAATGACTGTTACATGCTACCAGAGTGTCTATTTCAGAGATGATTGTTGTGAGTTCAAAGCCAACCTGGGCTACATAGCAGGACTTTGTCTCAAAAAAAAATGTGTAAGCTAAAAGGAGAGAGAGAGAGAGAGAGAGAGAGAGAGAGAGAGAGAGAGAGAGAGAGAGAGAGAGAGAGAGGAGAGAGAGAGAGAGACTGGTCCCCAATGCCATGTGTGTGTGGCATGCTCATGGGGTGATGTGGGTGGGAGTGTAGTTCATGTAGCAAGAGGCTATTCCATGAATGTTGAAAACCCTGGCCATTCTTGGCACAACACGGTCCTTATCGAAAGCAGTGTTCATTCCGATGCTGCACAGTCATTCGCTGAGTGTGACATGTGCCCAGTGGGGTGTCCTTAGGGAGAAGTCCAGGGCCACAGGGCCACTGGGGAGAGTTCTGTCTCAGTACTTGCTGGTGGGACTAAGGGCTCCCCTCATCTGCCAGCTAAAGGTGACCTCTTGACTGGAGTGCTGGGGAAATAAGGACTTGGGACACAGGCTAGAATATAACACAAGGACATAAGGTGACCAGGGAGCCCCACTGAGAGGAGGGAGTATGACCATGGGCCAGTGTGCTCAGAACTGCAGGTGCAGAGGGAGAGATGGCCCCTCCAGACCCAGAGGACGGCTGTGTCCTATGGAGGGCTTGAGGACCCGGGTACTAGGGACTGGATTGAGACCCGAACAACAGAATCTTGGAGGAGGATTGCCAGATGTAATTAAGTACAAGAGGCCCAGCTAACTTTAGATTTCAAACAAATTTTTTAGGGTAAGTATATCTGATGCCATGTTTGGGATATACTAAAGATGACAGATCACTTAGGCCAGATCTCCATGTAAAGGTGGGCTGTATCTCCTCAGGCAACCCCACCTGGAAGGCCACCCCCAGGGCATGAGGAATTCCTCCTAAGAGCACAGAGGAGCTGCCAAAAGGTTCCTTCCCTTTATACCAGTGGACAGCTTCATGTCCCTTGCAGCCTCTGCCTGAAGAAGTACTCCAGGCATGGCCACTCACTCTGTTAGCCCAGTGTGGGGACACCTGGAGGTGCCAAGATGGCACCCGAAGGACAGCCCTCCACCAAAGCGTTATCCAGACAGTTCTAATGTGGCTCCCCAGGGCATCTCAGGGACTCCCTAGAAGGGAGGAGCCCCTGCTGCTGTTAGTGAGCTCCCCTGGCCTTTCTGGCTTCCCTGCACCTCACTCGCCGTTCCCTCACCTGTGCTGCCTGAGTTAAACTGTTCTCCTAAGACCTGAGTTTTTGTCTGGGCTGTTTGCGAGGACCTCAACTGAGAAGCCAGTAAAAGGGGATGAAGCAGTGTTCCCTGAGAGAAGGCACAGTAGGAATAAGAGACACAGACTGTGACCGGGATCCAGGTGCTTCGGCAAATGCCCAGAGGCAAGGATCTGTGGCCCTACACAGGATGGATGAGAGCATAACAGAGCAAGGGAAGGTGAAGAGGGGTGCTCCCAGGAAGATGGGGTTCCTCTGTGTCTAGTGGGTGTGATGAGGAAGCTGGAAATGCAGCTGACTTTATAGTTTGGAGCAGTGTCCAGAAGGGGCTGGTTCCTGGGGAGAATGGTGATTCCTGGTGTGTGAGCTGAAGGCAGAGAAGCCATGGGAATCCCCTCTGCTTCCCAGTGCCCCAGAGCCAGGTGACAGTGGTGTCCTGGAAATGCCACTTCTGAAGATGGTGTGGCACTCTGGGTGACAAAGCCTGTTGGGACCTTTCGTGCACGAACTGTTTTGCCTTTTTATTCAGTGGGACCTAGTGTCTTTGGGGACCTCACTTATTCCTCCACCACATCCTGGACACAACATAACAACTTGTGATGTGGAGCAATTACTAGGAACCTCCTCCCTGCAGCTCAGGTCATCTGCAGGCGTCTCTACCCGCTTCCTGCCAGTGGCCTTCTACTGTGTCTCAAAGCAGAGGGATAGAAGAATCCATTTTTGGAACACCTCAGGGGTCATGGGTGATAGCAATTTTCCTAAAATTGTTTAAGAATTGATCAATCGAACCAGATTGATGGCTGAGTATCCAGGAAGGGAACATGGTGCCTGGGTCTCACTGAGGCTATGGCCCTGCCTGAAATGATCATCTTTCTCAGCCAGCTTGGATCACCTCACAGGCAGGTCACTCAGGGATTGGTGGGGGCCGGGGAAGGTTCTCCAGTTCCTGTCTAAGATGACAGTGGTTCTGGTAAGAGGCAAGTGACCCAGTGGAGACAGTGTGGTGTAGTAGTATCTCACCTCAGCTTTCTTCCCTGATGTAAAGGAGGGATAATAACGCAGGTGGTGGGAGCCTTTTAGAAAGTAATTTGCTGAAAGAGTGTCTGAGCATGGTGTCCAACAAGCAAGCTTGTTGCTATTGTCGTCGTCTATCCAAGGAAGAGAAGTGTCCCTGTTAATGCTGAGATCCATGCGTCTCCTGTGCAGACTTTTACCCAGTGATTGCTGTCTGGCACACTGTGGTCTTTGGAACTGTCTGTGAGCCAATAACAGGGCAGAAGGCCAATGACTGATAGGGCAGGAGGCCAATGACAGGGCAGGAGGCCAAAGGCTTTGGAGTGAAGGACCAGAGCAAAGCAGGATCCTATAGGAATACTGAGTAGGGCATTAGTATCGGAATGCACACACCCCTTCACAGTCGCTGGAGACAGGCTGCTGGTCACAGAAGGTTGTGGATGCCCTGCTGGGCTTGGGCAGATCCATCGCTCACCATGCGCCACCTGCTTCATGGCCCCCAGGGAATGCTGCTGGGTGCTGCAGCACTGTGATGCATCCTGGTGATGGGCCTGTGACCACACTCCCTGAGAAGGTGGACCTAGGAGTTGTATTCTTGCCCTGGGGCTGGAGGACCAAATGTCAATATGATCTCTGCCCCTTGCTAACACTGAAACATCCTGGACCAGATTCTCAGAGAAAGGTGTGCAGCTTTGACCTTGACCTTGACTTTGGCTACTTTGTACATGCTCTCCTTTTTACTCTTTTTTTTTTTGCACGGGTGTGTGGTGTGCATGTGTGTATGCAGGTTCATATATGTGCAAGTGCCCAGGTGCACACGTGCAAGTCAGAGGTCAATGTCAGGTCTCAAACTGAACTTAGAGTTTATTCAGCTAGACTATCCGCTGAGTCCAAGGGATTCCCTGTCTGCCTCCCCAGAGCTGGGATTAAAGATGCATGTCACCACACCCATCCTTCACATGGGTGGTGGGGATTTGAACTCAGGTCCTCATACTTGCATGGCAAGTACGTTACTCACTGAACCATCTCCCCTGCCCTGGAGATGCTCTTTGATGGGTTAGAGTTTAAGGCGGGGCTTTTCAAAGTGTCTTAAACTAGCTTGAATAGCTTCATCTAATATGTGTTTAAAATATCAGATTCTAGGTCTCAGCCCAGACCTACCAAAGCAGGATTTCTGATGACGAGACCCATGATTGTGGACATTCATGAAGTTCTCCGGGGGATTTTTATACCTACCTAGGTTTAAAAATCGTTGATTTCCAGCTTCTCCGGTGTAATATTTTTTCTTCTGTCTTCATGAGTTATCGGCTGTGTCATCTACTTTCTCATCTCTCCATTGTCTATTTATTCATCCATCCATATCCACCCACCCACTCACTATTCATTCCCCCATCACCTCTCCATCTATCCAGCAACTATCTAATCTGTCATATCTACCAATTTGTCTATTCATCCATCATCCACCTAATCTATCCAGATACCCATCTGTCATCTACCTGTCCGTCATCATTTAGCTAATCTATCTAATAGCCAAGCATTGTCTACTTATTATCTATCTACTACTGATTCATCTATCCATCATCTCTTCCCTATTAGTCCTCTGAACTGTTCCACCCATCACTGAGAGATAATATCCTTTACTACTGACAATGGCAGGATATTTCTGACTTCCAGATAAAGCTGAATGCCCAGCTCAGCGTCAAGCTGGAGTAGCCCAATGTGAGTGAACCTCTTGGGCCACACAGGAAGGTTTCTTGCCTCAGCCCTCCCATGGCTTGCAGCTTGGATGCCTTAGGCATAAACTCTTACAGGCTCCAGATATCAGAATCTTGAGCAGCTCTGTGGTGGAGCCCCAGAACTGCTCCATGGCTCCTGGGTTTCTAAGGGAAACAAGGGTGCCAGAGTCAGCACACTGAGTGTGAGGGGGCTGACCAGTGAGCGGGTGTTCTGAGTATGTCACTGCATGCTGATTGGATGTCAGCTGAACCCAGGGAGAGAATGGACAGTTAAGAGAATGGGTCTGGAACTCCCCTTCCTCTTCACTTCCCAGAGAGCGTGAACCTTCATGGATCAGCTTAAGTGGACACAAACTTGGGGACAGACTCCCTTGTCCAGGGCCCCTAGGTGTGACCCTAGAACTGAATCCCCTTGTCTCACCCTCTTTCACCTCTGTCACGGGTGTGCATTTGCCCTTGGGTGGCAGGTGACATGCACAATTGGTGTGCAATGTTACTCTCCCCTTGTCCCTGCTGCTCTGTTCTCGTGCAGTCCTGGAACTTACTGCTGGGAAGCTTCTTGATAGGAACGGACTCTGCCTGCCACAGAGTGACCTGGGATGAAGGCAAAGGCTTCCATCCTGGAGCTTTCTCCATGCAAGGACGGGTCTGACAGACACCGAGGAGGCAAGCAGAAGGGGCAGCCTGCCGTAGCTGGCATGCTTAATCTCCCATCTTCCACACTTCACTCACTTGTTAGGATGCCCTGGTTGGGCTGGCATATTTCTTCATCTGTTTACTTTGAATTGCTCTCCTCCCATCAAACCTAGAAAAATGATCTTCCTGTTTCTGGTCTCCACTGAGGAGAGCTGGGTAACGGTCACAGTTGGCTAAATACACGACAAAGCTTAGGTAGATGGAAGAAAGGATCTGGAAACACTGTTGTTCTCCAGGACATCCTCACCTAGCCAGACTTCACCTAGGCAACTTCTAGATCAGTTCATCTCCTCTAAATAAATAAATGGTGCTGTTTTAATAAAGTTCTTCTGAGGTTGGGTCTTACTGTAGCCCAGGCTGACCTGGATCTCACTCTGTATTCTCAGGCTGGCCTCAAACTCACAGTGATGCTCCTATCTCTGCCCCCTGAGCGCTAGGATTAAAGGTGTGTGCCACCATTCAGTGCCATTTCTTAGACACTGTTGGCTCTCTTTTCCATCTTCCCCTCTGATCTGTTCAGCTCCCTGCCAGGGACTTTCAGTTTCTGGCACCTTTTGCTTTTGTGGGAGCTCCAGACTCGTGGAGCCGAGTGACAGTCCCTCATTCCATCTACCCACCACTTAGCTACTCTGTTCTTGCATCCACCCACCCTCCAACCTAGATGACCACCCACGAAACACCAGGTATTCCTATTGCTTTCCAGAGGAGGGATCCACCCATCTTGATAATCCCCCCAATTTTATCAACATCTCTTGAAATATGGAGCTCTCAGAGGCCGACAGAGTGCTGAACTGCGGGTCCTTCATGTGCTTGCTTGGTCAAAGATGAGTGGAGAAGCCACGTGAGAAGGGATCTGCATCCCTCTGCCCCCTCCCACTGCCACTGAGGACATGTGTGTGCAGTCACAGCAGAGGCCATGGTTGTCATTCGCTGGCTGTGGGTCCCGTGTCCCCCAGAGGGTCCAAGAGCCTCCAATGGACTGTTGTTGACTCATCACAATTGCACCCGTCTCTTCCTCTACCTACTTGGAAAATAATTTAATCTCCATCCTCTACTTCCTGTTGACAGGAAGTCTTCTCTGCCAACTCAGGGCTTGCCACAGACCAGTGGGATAGCGCCTGGGACTCGGGGCTCCTGCCAGGGCTCAGTGTTTTGGTGTACTCTGGCTGAGCTCTACAGTTGCCGATGAATGTTCAACAGAGACCAATTTGCTCTCAGTAACCCCAAGCTCCCAGCTGCTTTTCTGCGAGGCAGAGGCCTGCGCTTCCTTTGGAAAACGCACTGCTCAGTGGTCCTTCTTTGCGGACGAGGTACCCTTTGAGAAGGAGGGTAGCAATGTCAAGACCCCCGCTTGTGCCAAGGAGGGGAACAGGAAGGATGCCACAGGAGAGGAGAGGACTTTAGGCGGAGGGAATGGTCTGAGTGCATAAAGAACTAGTGGGCTGGAAAATGGCAAAAGCCACATTTGCAATCAGGCAGGGTGATGGCTGGGATTATAGATTCCTTGGGGTCTGTGTTCTGGTCCTGTGCCAGGTGTGGGGGAGTCATGAATGAGTAGAGTGATGAGCTGAACTGTATTCTACAAAAAAGAACCATGGAAGTCCTCTTAGGCCACTGTGGCTGTGTAGAGGACCTTGTTTGAAATAGGGTCTTGGTGGACAGAATTAAGACCTAAACTGGAATGACATCATTAAGGTTGGCCCTAATCCTATCTGACTAGCATCCTTATAAGAAGAGGAAATGTGAGGCTGGAGAGACAGTTCAGTTGGTAAGGTGCCAGAGCTGGGAAGGCAGAGACAGATGGATCTCTGGGGCTCATTGGTGATCTGGGGCTATTTGGTTAGCTCCAAGCCAGTGAGAGACGCTGTCTCCAAAAAGGTGTGTGGTGTTCCTGAGAAACGACACGTGAGGTTGTCCTCTGGCTTCCACACACATGCACATATATGTGTATGCACACATACACATGCAGGCACACATATACACACAAAATGAAGAAATGCAGACCACATGAAACTGAGGCAGTGTTGGCAGTCAAGGCGTGTGCCACCAGAGAGGACAGATGCTGTGATCCTGGGAGACAGTGAAGGATATGGGACTACCAGGTGCCAGAGGCAAGGAAGGTGCTCCAGAGGTGGCAGAGGGGGCATGGTGCTGCCAACACCTTGACCTTGGACTTTTAGCCTCTAGAACTAAGAGAGGTAGAGTCCAACTGTTTGCAGCACTGTTAGGGCGTCCCCAGGAGCCTAATCGGACAGGGTCCCAATCTGAGAATTACATCGAGGGCAGCAGCGAACAGGCACCAGCCCTGATCTCACAGACCCATGTGAGCAGGTGTGCGGGAGCCGTGGGGAGCAAGCAGTGTGCCCAGCCTGGCAGTGAGGAGTTCTTGCTTTCTGCTGTCTGCTGATCCCCAAGATCTAGGTCTTGTCTTACATTGCCTTCTGCTCCATGCTGGGAATCCTAAGGCGGTGGGCCTGGTGAAAACCCCAGTCGATGCTGGCTGTGGGGCAGCTCTGGGGCACAGCCTGTGGTTCATTCGGGGCCCCTCACCTCGGCTCTGTGGAATGACCACTAAGACACTTGCATCTCAGGCTGGGACGGAGAGCTGGTGGTGAAAGAGAAGGGGAAGCTCCCAGTATCCAAGGTGATAGATAAGCCATCTTCCATTCTTTCGAAGGCCCCACTCTCTACATATTTTTTCTAATTGTTTTTAAAATACTAGACATTGGAATAAACACTAAGGTAGACATCAGAAAATCCTGGCCAGCTTTTCTGACAGGAATCTGGGGAGGTGTGTAGTTGGACGTACTGCACACCTGTTACGTGGCACGTAGAATGCCAGGCTCAGGGGCCTCATTGGATCCAAGATGGGCCCAGCCCCTCCTTCTCCACAAGGGTAGCCTTAGGAACCCGCCACGCAATCAGGTCTCTTGCTCTTTTCAAATCTCTTGAACTGTGGAGACTTCAAACCACCAGCTTTGATTCTGTCTCACTTCTCTCATGCCTTCTGGAAAGTTCTCATGGTCTAGGTTGATCTCTGGGGTCAGCTGCTGGCTCAGCTGAGTGGATGCTCATGAAAGCCCTGCTCACATCCATCCATCAGCCAGCTGGCTCCACAGTGGCCAGGCACTGTGTCCAGCAGGCAGCCTCAGTGACAGCAAGAGAGCAAACTCAAACTGGAGGATTTCTCCAGCCTGTCC
>PVHP010013581.1:0-39732 GCA_004024765.1 Zapus hudsonius
TGTGTGTGTGTGAGAGAGAGAGAGAGAGAGAGAGAGAGAGAGAGAGAGAGAGAGAGAGAGAGAGAGAGAGAAACTCGAAGATCCTGGAATGGTTGAGTGGTCAGTTGCCTACCCAAAGAGGAAAGCTGGTTGTGTGTAGTCCTTGAGAGAGCCCAGCCTGCACACTAGTTGCCTCTGCAAGCTAGTGCTGGAGAAGCAGTCACATGAGCTCAGATGGAACTGGGCTGTGGGCCAGTGTCATCTGCGTAGAGTTTGAAAATGTGACATAAGGTATTAACATTATACCTCCCCAAGGTTTGCGTTTCACTGCCAAGAGGTGTGGCATTCCTGTCACTTGGGAAAGTGTAGGAAAGACTCAGGGAAATATTGTAGGCTGGGAGATTATTTTTCACTTCCAAATAAATCTGCCAGGCTGAATTCATTTGTGAGAGAATAGATTCCGTTTGATATGCTTGGCTTCGAGAGTTTCAGCTTTCATAGAATTAATTTTTGCCAAATTTATTCTAACTTGATTTTGTGTGTGTGTGTGTGTGTGTGTGTGTGTGTGTGTGTGTGTGTGTGTGTGTGTGTACATGGGTCCATGTGGAGACCAGAGGACAACCTCAGATGTCCTCAAATGCTGTCCACCCCATTTTGAGACCAGGTCTTTCACCGAGCACAACTCCCCTAGTAGCCTGGACTGGCTGGCCTGTGACCCCCCATCCCCAAGGATATGCCTTTCTCTGCCTCACCAGCACTGGTATTATAAGTGTAGGCAACCATATCCGGGTATGGTACTTAGGTCCATATGCTTGCAAGACAAGTACTGAACAATACTGCACAAGCCTCCTGCCTCCTGCTTCTAGTATTCTCATGGTCACTTTCCTTGCTGTACATAATACACACACAATGTTGCTGTTTACTAGAAGAATTTTAATTTCTGTGCTCCTACCATCCTTCTATTGTTGACTCTAAGTGTGGAGTCTCTTTGGGATTTTGCAATCAAGAAGTTCTATTTCTGGGCTAGGCGTATAGCTCAGGTGATAAGTTGCTTACCTAACATCTACAAAGCACTGGGTTTGATTGTCAGAATGACATATGTCAGTGGTGATGGTGCATTCTTGTAACCCTAACACTTGTGAGGTGGAGGCAGAAGTATCTGAAGTTAAAGGTCATCTTCTGCTATGCAGTGAGTTCAAGGCCAGCCTGGACTACATGAGACCCTACTTCAAAAACAACAACAAAATACAACCCTCCCAAAACAACAACAGCAACAACAATCTTTGTCTCTGTAGTTTTTCTCTTTCAAATTCTGAGCCAATGTTTTCAAGCCCTTGCTTTTCTTCTGCTCATTTTTATTGTAGTCTTTTCACTGTTCATTGTGATCACTGGACACTCATCTGTATTCAAATTGCCTTTGAATTGGGAATCCCACTTGTTCACATTCTCAGTAGTGTGTTATGTGTGTGTGTAAAATCTGAAGTGTGTACCAAATAGTGTTACAAACTAGAAAGAACATTGGTCCTTTTATAACATCAGACCCAAAACAATGTGCATCAGTGACCTGTCACATCAAAGGACTTCAGACCATCATTTTCCATCTTCCTCCTCACCCCAGAGTCAACTTTATCATTGGGTCTATCATCATGGTGACTGGCTTATTTATTGGCTTCATGACAGTTCTGTCACAGTAGTGATTGATTATTGATGTCTTTGAGATAATACAAGACCCTGGCCCCATCATCATTAGAAGAACACAGTTAAATTATATTTAAGTTTATTTTTAACTCAAGTTATTTAAAGCCGGGTCTATGTGTATTTGTGATAAATCTGTTTTGTTGTCTCTTCATATTGCAGGAAAAACCTCGAGGTGGCTTGCATCTATACATAGCATACTAAAAGATAAAACCACGAGGGAAGCAGAGGGAATGATCAGATGAAGTTAGGGATGAGGCTGGTACTCAGAGAGCACAGAGCTGTATTTGTTAGGAACCCACTGCACATTTCCTTCCCAGGAGCTGAGCAAGCACCAGTGCTCCAGCCAGCAGGACCTGTTCCTGGGTCCACAGTTGACAATTCGCTGGAGAGGAGGAGCTATTGGTGGAACGGACTTGGGAAGATCACTTCTCATGGGTCCTGGTAAAGAAGATCAGTTTAATAGAGATGGAGATAGATGTCATAACTTCTTTCTACTCAGTGCAGACATGACTCGTGTGGGGTTTGAGTAACACGAGTGAGCAGAACTCCATAGTGGAGAGCTCTAAGCACTTCATTCCTGTCCTTCTTCTCATACCATACCCCCTCATCATTTAACCCCTGTGTTTCTTATTCTCCACAGAAAAATAGTTCCATTTATGTGTAGTGACAAGAATCGACTCCTTTCGTCATTGAGGTGATGAAACTCTGAACTTCATTTGAAGCTAAGCTGTCTCTACATGCTGGGAGGTTAAGGAGGCCATGATCTGGTGTAGTGCTTCCTTCCAGGCCTTAGAATTCAACTTCTTCATGACCCTTGAATTTGACCCTCACATCTTGGATTCCTTGGATTGGGAAAGAGAGGAAATAAGGGTTCCAGAATATCTTAGTTGAAGGGCAGTGTCAAGCCTCTTTTGGGGAAGGTGTAACCACTGCCTGCTGAGCCCGTGGTTGGGAGATTCCTCAGGGCATGCAGGATGCCAGCCCACTGTGGTGTCCCATCCTAGGAAACTCTTGTCAAAGGTTTTAAAAAATTATTTATTTATATGTACCTCTGTGTGTGTGTGTGTGTGTGTGTGTGTGTGTGTGTGTGTGTGCATGCATGTCCGTGTCTCATGCCACTGCAAACAAATGCTGGTACAGCTTTGAATAGCTGGAATGCTTTGCAAGCAAGTGCCTTTAATTGCTCTTCCATCTCCCTGCCCCTCTTGTCAAACTTCTAACATTTTTCTGAAAGACCTTTGTCAAGCTTATGGTAAGAAGAAAATAGCTTTCAGAGAAAGTGCTTCCTTATGTAGCTCAGGTTGGCATTGCTTTGTGGTCTTTCTGCTTCAGCTTCCCAAATGCTGAAAGGCAAGGTGTGTGCCACCATGCCTAGCTTTTCCCATTTTTCTTTTTGCCTTTGTCTTGGAAGTCTCTTGATTTTCTAAAAAACTTTTAAAAATTTATTTTCAAAGAGAATGAAAGAGAGAGAGAGAGAGAGAGAGAGAGAGAGAGAGAGAGAGAGAGAGAGAGAGAGAGAGAGAGAGAGAGAGAACCAGGGCCTCTTGTTGCTGCAAAGAAACACTTGATGCATGCACCACTTTGTATATCTGGCTCTCTGCATGTGCCAGGGAATATAACCTAAGCCATCAGGCTATGCAGACAAGCATTTTTAACTGCTGAGTCATCTCTCCAGTCCCTCTTTTGGTTTTTGACTTCTTTAAAAAAACTTTTTTATTGACAATTTCCATAAATATAACAATATTCCATGATCATAATCCCCTCCCACAACCCTTCCTTTCCTCCCTCCCACATCCCCCCCTCCACTAAATCCCTTCTTTCTAACTAGTCTCCTGTTTTGATGTCATCATTTCCCCTTCCTGTTACACAGGTCTTGTGTAGGTACATCAGCCTCTGTGTGGTCACTAATATCTAGGACCCTTTGAGTCTGGAGGATAGTATTCTAAGCACTCAGTTTTTGACTTCTTGAAAGAAAGAATTCAGTGAAGAGACACGGTTTAAGTAGAAATTTTTTAAGCAAGGCAAGCACACCCAAGGGTGAAGGAGCAGCACAGTGGGTTCTATGTTGTGGATTTTAAAGATATTTTTATGAATATTTATGAGATGGGTAGCATATTTATTAGAGTGAGATGGTCCGTTTTCTTTCCCAAATCATGATGGACTGGATCTCTCTTTTAAGGTATTCCTTCCCTTCCAAAAAGCCCACCGGGGAGTGTCAAAGTATCACAACATAAGTGATATACTAATGAGGCTAGGGTCTTCTGAGGACACGGATCCTCTGTGAGTGACGTGCATGGCAGTTGGGAAAGTGCCTTGGAGCCTTTGTTTCAGGAATAGCAGGAACAACTGAGTGCAGCTTCCAGGACCTGTAACATCAAAGGCATCTGACCATCAGGAGGCCCAGCTACCGAGGTGCAGCTGCGGTCTCTTCGGTATCCTCACATCTAAATCCTTGCCTAGCCAGGATCAGCCTCTTCCAGGAAACCTGTATAGCCTTGACAGGATGGTGAGCTAGAGGTTGAAACACCTTTACAAATGTCCTTTGTCTTTTATTATTTGACATTTACATTCCTGGTGCCCTCCGCTGAAATGTACGAAAAGAGTCCAACTTTTATATCTATCCTGTTATGCATTTAAAATAAAGTCCTGTAGCATAAGTGGATAGGAAATATTGCTGAGGTGCTTATTTATTTATTTTTTTGCTTTGAGACCCAAAACAGTGTGCATCAGGTATGAAATATTGTGCTAGTCCAGGTAAATGGCATTTTATTCTATTAGTTTATCTGTTTTACCCATTTGTACCAAAAATTGATGCATATTCATTTTAGATAGATTAGAAGCATCAATGAACTAAGACATGTTAAAGTTACTCTGTCCTGATTTTCAGGATAATTATTGCTGTCCTTTGATTCCTAATGATTCCTTTTATCTTATATTATTATGGGCTTCCCTTGCCTCTGAATCTTACTACCCCAATGTTTGTTTTAAAAGGAATAGCACACATTTCCCCCAAAAGTTGCTGTCTTAGAGGAGTGCTGGTTATTATGAATCTATACCATCACAGAAGTAAGTCTGATGTGTGCACAAATTCAGGGGTGAAAACAGCATGTGCTGTCAGAGACTCTCTCACCTTTTCCTCAGAAAATCATGAACCCCACTCATGTTCTGTTTCCACATCTCATCAGAGTCTGTTTAGCATTATATGCAAATGGCTCCTAAGAACCC
This sequence comes from Zapus hudsonius, assembly GCA_004024765.1. Taxonomy (NCBI): domain Eukaryota; kingdom Metazoa; phylum Chordata; class Mammalia; order Rodentia; family Dipodidae; genus Zapus; species Zapus hudsonius. The sequence goes on from PVHP010013581.1 coordinate 4,903, forward strand.
TGAAAAGTCTTGCAGAGGAAGTGCATTGAGCCCACAAGTTGCAGAAAACTATTGATGAAGGTGATAGAGTGGTATAGCAATTTTAAAAAATGCTGATGGAATCAGATTTTTCTTGGAAACAAATGCTATCTTGGATGTTGCTTTCACAAAAGCAGACCACAGTGGCAGAATAGAGAGCACGGAGCACAGGCTGCGTGCTCTGAAGTGAATGAGGAGTTAAGCTGAAAACCTCCACTGGTACTGTGTGTGCCACTTCACAAACTCCTGTGCTTTTTAGGGACTGTATAAGAGAAAATTGCCTGTGTGGTGATATTCATCTCATGAATATTGAGTGTTTATAGGAGGCTTTAGGTGATTATAGGAGCTGGTAACAGAAGAATATACAAGATGAGGCCAGGAAGATAGCTCCGTGGGTACATGCTTGCTGCACAAGCCTGATGACCAGAGTTGACATCCCCCAAATCTACATAAAGTCAGATGAAGAAACACAAGCATTTGTAACATCAATGTACCCACAACAACGGGAGATGGGCCAGCTAGTCTGGCCTTCACAGTGGTAACAAATGAGACATTCTCAAAGAAGGTGAGAAGTAAGAGCTGACACCCCAGGTTGTTCTCTGACCTCCACACAAGTGCCATGGCAGGTGCACACCCAAATGTATATGCAACACACACACACACACACACACACCATAAGGATGGATGAATTGCAAACAAGGTGCTTTGGATAATAGACTACATTCCCATTTGTCCTCATGTCGGTGGTTATGAAGATAATCTCACCGTGGCCATTTTGCCTTCCAGCTCTGTATCTTCTAGATGCTGCAGCCTTCAAGGAATATTGTTTGCAGATGGTGATGGCGCTTATATGCTGATCTATGGGCTGATGATGCAAGCACACTGCTTCCCTCCAGAATTTATGGGAGAGTTTTGACATTCAGAAGCTCTTCAAATCTATCAAATGGATTTGGCATGTGGAATAACGAACAATGAAGGCACGACAAAGGGAGAAACTAGTCCTGCCAGTTGTTTCTGACTTCCAAGGTTCCAAGGAAGTGATTAACACAAAGTCAAAGTCCTAAATCTTGTAAAGAAGGTGAGAGAGAGTGAAGTGGATGGCACGAAGAGCTTCTGAACAAGAAACTCGCTCAGCTGCATGCTTAGTCTAGGTCCCAGGAAAAGAAGCAAGAGGCGCTCTAAGCACCTGCTGTCAAAGCTTTAGACAAATTGAACTGTTGCCAATAAAATGTCTGCACAGCTCTGCTTGGGTTTTGGTGAGCAGCTTTATCTACCAGTTCAGAGATGAGCCATCCAAGCCCAGCAAGTCAAGTGTTAGGATTGTCCCCAGGATGGCTGGACTTGGATGCTTTGCTCTCTCACTTGCTCTGCTCTTCTCCCCCAACTGAAGTTTCCATCTTTCTCTCTCCAGGAACTGGTCATTGATTGGGTTAATCATTGAAGACATCTTCCTTGTTTGTGGATTTTATTTAACTAAGTGATGTTTGGATTCGTTATACAATTTATTAATTTGTGTGTGTGGTATGTTCATGTGTGGGTGGGTATACATGTGCGCATGTATCTGTGGAGGACAGAGGTCAACATCAGTGTCTTCCCCGACCTTATTTATTTCTCTACCTTATTTATTGAGACAGCGTCTCAATTTATTGAGACAGAGCTCACTGCATCAGTTGGTTTAACAGACCAACTTGCCCCAGATATCTGCTGGTCTCCATCACCCCAGTTCTGAGATGACAAATGCATGTTGTCACGTCTGGCTTTAACGTGGGTTTTGGCTATCCAGACTCAGGTCCTCATGCTTGCCAAGGAAGTGCTTTTCTGATTCAGCCATCTTCCCAGGCCCTGTAATATTGGTTCCATAGTTTTTCACTTACATTTAAGTATACATTTGTTTCATTACATAAGGAAAATACTTTCTTTTTTATTTTTTATGCGTGTGTGTGGTATATGTGATATGTGGTGTATGTGTACATGTATACATATGTTCACACCCCATGCGTATGTAAGCGGAGATCAGAGGAGAACATCAGGTATTTTTTTCTTATCCTTTAGCTGTGTTTTCTTCCCTTTAGATAGGGTCTTTCCCTTAACCTGGAGAGGAGGCTGTCAGTGAGCCTCCGTGATTCTCCAGTCTGCCCACATAGATTGGAGTTATAGATGTGTTTGGCCATGCTCAACTTGCTATGTGGGTCCTGAGGAGTCAAATTGGGTAGTCTCCAACCCAAGAGGTCCTCATGCTTAAGTGGGAAGGGCTCTTAACTAGTGAGACATCTCCCCAATTCAGGACAATAATTTCTATAGAATACTATACTTGTTGCATGCTGTCGAAAATATACTCACTAAAAGTCCACTAGGTATGACATACTTATGTAGTTCTTATAACACATCTACACAGAAACCCTTTGGTCTTTACTACTAAGAGTGTTTAAACCTTGGAATATTTGTTGGGGCTTTGGGTAGAAATAAACAGAGCATGACTCTTTTTTCCATTAATGGAAATAATAAATTTCCAATTATTATTTTTATTTAAAAATAATAAAACTAGCTTAGCTTGCTGATGCACACCTGTAATCCTAGCACTTGGGAAGGACTGAGCCAGCTAGGGATACAGAGTGAGCTCTTGTCTCAAAACAAGATAAAACAAACAAAATACAACCTAAAACTAAAAAAGCAAATTAAAACCCAACAAACAACAAGAAATATGACTATACACAGCTCATTTCCCCTTTTTGTCCCTGTGGTAGTTTGAGTGGATGTACCCTGTAGATTTAGTTGTTTAACTAAAAGCTTATCTCTAGCCTCCTGACTGAGGAGGTGTCACTGTGGACAGATCTTGTGGCCAGCTGTAAGGGTGTTAATGGGGGTGGATGTGGAATTCTAGCTTAAGATACACAGAGAGAAGTCTGAGCTCTGCCTGAAGTTCCCTGCTGTTTACTTGTGTGTATGGTGCTGGTGATGGGTTCTCTCTCTGCTTGAACCTGTGAAAAGGGGACCAGCCTCCTTCACCATTATGGAACTTCCCCTGGATCTGTAAGCTTCAATAAATCCCTTCTTCCTCACATAAACTGTGCCTGGTTAGGAGGTTCATCTCAGCAGCGTCCATGACAGTTGTCACCTGACAGGCTATAGAATCACCATGGAAACAATCTGGATTTTCTAGGTTAGGTTGACTGATGTGGAGGAACCACTCTAACTGTGGGCAGTGTTCCATGGGCTGGGGTCCTGGGCTCCATAAAAGGAGAGAGCTCACCAAGCAACAGGCCCCATTCGTCTGTTTCTGCTTCGGCTCTGTGGTCTGAGTATCACCAGCTGTCTTGTGTTCCTGCTGCCATGTCTTCCAGACACTGGTGAACTGCATTCCCTTGAAAAGTTATCTAAAATAAACCCTTCCTCCTTAAGTTCCTTTTGTTAGGCATTTTGTCCCAGCAATGAGAAAAGTAACTAATAGAGCACTGCTAGAATGGGTTTGGTCTTAAAAAATGTTTACCTCAGTTTGCCTCCCTAGAGGAAGGGAACACTTACCACAACTTAAATTGCATAAAAGGAAGTAGGGGGTCAGAATCTACATGGCTCCCCAAAAGAAAAAGTCCCAGAGGCAGCACAGCTACATCTGTCTAAATACTTCCCCAAGAGGGCTGGGGAGATCTCTGGGTGCAAGCATGAAGATCTGAGTTGGGATCCCCAGCCCCCACATAAAAGCCAGAAACCATGGCATGCACACCTCTTCACACCCATAGGAGCAAGAATACACATGCACACACACCACACATATGCACACATACAAAAAGAGAATAAATATTCTAAAAAAGACCCTTCCAAGAATATAAACTAGTTCAGCCGTTATAGAAAGCAGTAGAGCCTGGTGTGGTGACACATGCCTTTAATCCCAGCCCTGGGGAGGCAGAGAGAGGTAAGAGGACTGCTGTGAATTCCAGGCCAGCCTGGGACTAAAAGAGAGAGCTTCAGGTTAGCCTGGGCTAGAGAGATCTTACTTAGAAAAAAAATAGATAGATGATAGATAGACAGAAATCAGTAGGGAGATTTCTTAAAAAGTTAGATCTTCCATATGATTCAGTCATAAACCACTCCTGGGTATTTAACTAAAGGTTTCAAGTCAACATAACTTGCATATCAGTGACTATTCATAATAGCTAAGTTATGGAATCAATGTAGGTGTCCATCAACACAGGAATGTATAAGGCAACTGAAAGATGGAAAATTTTCAGGCATAAAGCCAAACGAAATTATGTCATTTGCAGGAAAATGGAAGCAACTGGAGATAATCATATTATATGAATTAAGTCAGTCTCAGACAGACTAAAAATAATGCATGTTTTCTCTCATTTGTAGTTCCAAGATTTTTATATAGATACATAAAGTCGCAAATGTATACACGACATGAAAAAAGAAGCAAAACTGTCTAGGGGAAGAACTAAGACTAAAAGGAGGGGGAGGGTAAAAGGGGAGAAGAGAGGTACATGGGGGTAATATGCTCAAAATATATTGTATGTTTGTACTATACATTTACATACAAATGCCCTTACATGCCCATGCCATGCCTAATGAAAAACAGTGCAAAACAAGTTTTAAAAACAAAGAAGAAAATAGCTCCCTCCTTTTCCAAAGTGGGTTTTGTAATTTAATTTTATTATAGACTCTATTGAGGAATCATTTAACTCTGAGAAAGACTGTAGAAGTCTAAAAAGAAGTTAGTTCTATGAAGTAGTCAAATCATTTGCATAGTTTTAAGTATTGCTATTTTAATAATTGGGATGGATTATGCTGATGGTCTCATCATTTCCTGAATTATGTTATGTTTACTTTGTTTAGGGAAAAAAATCAATATTTCCCAGAAAAGACTAACTCTCTGTATTTAGGGTAAAACCTATTGGTGTCCACATGTTGCAATTATTACATAAAGTTTTGCATTGATTCACTAATAACCAAGAAGTGGGGAGAAAAACAAACCTCCCCAACATCCCCAGAGCTGTGTGTAGGGGCATGGAGAATTAGAGGCTGATTTGGGGATGAGAAGGGTGAAAGGGAGGGAGGGAGGGAGGGAGGGAGGGAGGGAGGGAGAGAGAGAGAGAGAGAGAGAGGAGAGAGAGAGAGAGAGAGTCCAAAGAATGAAATTTAAAGGACCAGAAAGGGGCTGGGGCTAGGGTTAGCACCAGGGTAGAGCAGCTGTTTGTCATGCACAAGGCCCTGGGTTTGATCCCCAGCATCAAGGAAGGGAGGCAGAGGAGGAGGGAGAGAGGAAGGCAAATTCTCATTGCAGTGACTCAGCTACTCCTTCATTCCTTCTGTTATTCCTGCTAACCAATCCCCCGCCACACACACTTTGTATCATTAAGCTCCTATAAATCATGATTGTTTCTTCTTTTTTTTTCAAGAGACTGCGATCAGTTATATTAGTTGCCATAGACCCAGCCTGGGCAAGCTTTCATGACTGGCCACCCATGGGTCACAGGCCATTGATTAGAGGGCCAGTACCCTGACTTCCCTTGGAAAGGTCAGAAGTTGAAGGATAGTCACAAGTGAACTAAGTCTGGTCCATAATCAGAATTTGTTTGGCCCATACTTTATTGGTCATACAATGTGGAAATCATAGCATTTCATTTAAAAATGAGAATTTTCAGCTGGTTGTAGTGGCTCATGTCTGTAATCCTAGCACTGAAGAGGCTGAGATAGGAGGATGGCTGTGAGTTCCAGGCCACTCTGGGACTACAGAGTGAATTCTAGGTCAGCCTGAGCTAGAGTGAAACCATACCTCTAAAATTTAAAAAAAAAGACTTTTCAAGTATTATTGAAAACTCAAAGATCTGGCAACATGAAGAATTTATCCTTGGTTTAAAACAGTTGGTAAAAGCTAACTGTTGGACTACTTATGATGAAGGTTGCTGTCTTCCCCCATTGTTTCTTCTCTCTACCGGCTCAGACTCAGTACAACGATCACGTTCCTCACTAGCCTCCCCTCTGTTGGCTTGTCTCTTACATCTGCAAACTTTGCTCGAGTCATCTGTGAGCAGAGTCATGAACTCCGGTGATATGAAACACCTTTCTGATTGCTGGAGGAGAGAGAGACATTTTCTTTGGTAGCGTAGCCACTGAAGGTGCCTGTGTGCATGTAAACATCCCCTAATCCTGCTCCTGAAATCCTGAAAGCAAGCCTTCAAACTCCTCACTGGGTCACAAAAATAAATAAATAAATAAATAAATAAATAAATAAATAAATAAATAAATAAATAAATAAATAAATAAGCATGATGTGAAAGTAGAAGGAAGACCGTTTGGAAGGAGGGAGATATCAGCAAGAGTGGGAAGGGATCAAGAGAGAGTAATAGAGTATGGGTGAATATGATCAAAATACATGTCTATATGTAAATGTCAGATTGAACCTTATTATACATAATTATATATAATTACATAATTAGTAGATACTAATAGAAACGGTCCTGGGCTGGAGCGATAGCTCAGCAATTAAGGCCCTTGCTTGCAAAGCCTAACAGCCTGGCTTCAATTCCCCAGTACCCATGTAAAGGCAGATGCACAAAGTGGTGCATGTGTCTGGAATTTGTTTGCAGATGCAAGAGGCCCTGGGACCCCCATTCATTCTCATTTATTCTTTCTCTCCTCACCTGCAAATAAATTAAAAAAAAATTCTCAAGAAGAGAGCAGACCCTACCTTAACTCAACCCCCCTACCTCCCAAAAAAAATCTCGAGAAAAGAAGTATCTTTTTATTTGTATGAAACAGTATGGTTCTACTTCTTCAATAGGTTTCCATGGACAGGAATCCTTCAGAAGAAAACATCCAGTGTATGGCTTACCCATTACCCAAATAAATTACTTATTACAGAACAAATAATCTTTTAAAACAAACCAGTGCATATCATGGAACTCAATATGGAATATTCCATTTGTTATACACTCATCTACGGGCTAGGAACATGGCTCCTTGTGTAAAGCACTTTCAACATACATGTGAGAACCAGAGCTCAGGCCCCAGCATGCACATCAACACTGGATGCTTCATGGTCTACCTGTCCCCCTGGCACTTGCAAGGTGAAGGTAGGCAGGTGGCTAGCTGGATCAACTGCTCCAGTGAGCCTTGGGTTCAAATGAAACCAAATGCCAGAAAACAAAGTGCAGAGCAACCGAGAAAGACACCCAACATCAACCTCTGTCCTCCACATGCACATGCACCCCCCCACATCTGTGCACACACATCTGTGTACACACACGTAAATATGCTTACACAAACACATACCACTCACGCATACTCACAAAAGGCCTTGCTTGTTGTTTGAATTGAATCAAATTAGTAAATATTGCCTTGAAAACATATTGGGAGTGTCAGTGCTGGGTGTTATTTTTCGTTTTCACTTTTACTAATATTTTGGGTGAAGAATGCTGACATGCTTTACTTCTCAAGCTACTGAGCATCATTTTTACTGCATGCTATTTGTCTGTTCATATTTCTTTTGTGAATTACTCTTTTGTACTCTTCATTCTTTTCCCAAGGGTATATAACTTTTTGGCTTATTAAGAGTAATTATCTATTACTAATTCAGAGTAATGTGTCTTGAATTACAATCACCTTGGAAGTAACTATTACGATCCACACTTCATAGAACTGAAAACCGAGTTCAGAGAGTGCTGTAGTTTGACCCTGAAATTCAATTCTTCGAACCTATCAGCATGTAAGTAAGAAGAGATGGGCATTTAGGAAGTGCTTAGGTCCTGAAGACAGAGTCCTCCTGAAGGAGAGCTGTGCCTGGCTAGCACATGGACCTGGGAGCTGCATTTTTCTTCACGGCCCTACCTCTTCCTTCTACATCATGGCAAGTTGTCCCTCTCTCCAGGTTATGGTACAGCAAGGAATCTTGGAGTCGCCCAATCTTGGAAGTAAGTGGAGACCAGAGAGCAGCCCTCACCAGGCCTTTGAGTTCCTAGTGTAAGCACAATTCTAATTCCTTCTTCTCTTCCTCTTCCTTCTCCTCCCCTTCTTCCCTCCCACATTGCCTCTTCCTTTTCCTTCTTGTCCCCTCCTCCTCCTTCCCTTTCTTCTCTTCTTCCTTCCCCTCCTCTTCCTTTTTTTCCTTCTCCTCCCCTCCCTCTTCCTTCTTCTTCTCCACCTTCCTCCTCCTCTTTCTCGGCCTCTTCAGTAAGATCTCAACAGGCATCCTGTGAAGCATCATGCTCTGCCATGGCAGTCAGAGGAGGGTACTGTTTGTGACTACTTAAATATTTTCAGAGAGAGAGAGCGAGAGCGAGAGAGCGAGCGAGAGCGAGAGTGAGCGAGAGTGAGCGAGAGAGAGAGCAAGAGAGAGTGAGCGAGAGAGAGCGAGCGAGAGAAAGTGAGCGAGAGAGAGCGAGAGCGAGAGCGAGAGCGAGAGCGAGAGAGAGAGAGAGCGAGAGAGAGAGAGAGAGAGAGAGAGAGAGAGAGAGAGAGAGAGAGAGAGAGAGCATAGGTGCATCAGGACTCCTGCGAGCCCTGAAAACGAACTCTAGACACACAAGTCACTTTGTACATCTGGCATCTGGGTCATCAGGTTTTGTAAGCAAGCACCTTTAACTACTGAGTCATCTCCTCAGCCCATGTTTGTGATTTCCTAGGTTGCATGCGTCATGACTTTTACAAAGGTGCTGGTGTTCTAGTGAACAGGCAGTGACTGCTTAATGAGGGTTAGGTTTATTTATGGTGAATTTATGGCCCTTCCTCTCTGGTCCCTACCATACCTGAATCACCTGCAGAAGGGCCCCTCTCCATACTTCTGCAGAGGCCTCACCAGCCCATCCTCCGAGATTCAGATTGGTGATGAACTGGTGTAGCAAGAGAATTAAACCATCAGTACAGAGAGCTGTGGTTGTAGGTCAGTGGTAGAATGCTTGCCTGGCATGTGCCTGGGTATTATAGCCAGTACTGCAACAAACAAACAAACAAACAAACTACTGTTACTGATATGACTGTACTCTGTTGGGGGAAAATGTTGAAAACTTGTGTCAGAGTGTATGACTAACCTTGAATATTATTCTTTCACCAGATATTAAGAAATAGTCATGATATTGTCTTCCCCAGGCATTCCAGGCTCCTCCAGAGAGTTCTTTGAGCCCTGTTGTCCCAGGATGCCTTTCTTAGGGAGTAGCACCATCTGCTCCTCTTCTACTTATGACTCTTAAACTCCAGTCTGGCCCAGAAACACATTTTTCTAAAATACAAAGTACAGAAATATGCTCATTTTCAAAAGTGTAAAACATTAAGATTAACTGGAATTAAGATGAAACGTATTATTGCTGGTGAATGCCCCTTGGGCTTCAAATCTCAGCTCTGCCATCTATTGGTTGTGATGTCCTTGGAAAGTTTCTTTTTCTTTTGTTTTGTTTTTCCTGTGGTATATATGCATGTGTGTATGTAAGTTTGTAGAAGTGTGTGTGTGTGTGTGTGTGTGTGTGTGTGTGTGTGTGTAGTGTATATATGTATATGTGTGTGTGGAGGCCAGAGGTTGATGTTGGCTGTCTTTCTCAATGTTTTTTCACCTTATTATTATTTTTTGAGACAGGTCTCTCAGTAATTTAGCTAGACTAGCAGACTAGCTACAGTCAGTAAGCCCCGGGGGTCCCTCTCTCTATCTCCCATTGGTGGAATTACCAGAGGGTGCTACCGTGCCCAGCTTCTACAAGGGTGCTGGGGATCTGAGACCAGGTCCTCATACTTGTACATCAAAGCACTTACCTGACTTAGCCATCCACCCAGCTCCTGCTAGGTCTGTTCTAATGCTATCTTCATATGATCACTAGAATGAATAAAAATGTACATGCAAAGATAACTAGCAGTTACCTTTTTGTTGCTGGGACAAAACACCCAACCAGAAACAGCTGTGGAAGGAAAGGATGTATTCCAGGCTTATAGCTTCAAGGAGAAGCTCCATGATGGCGGGGAGAGCATGGCAGAGCATGCACCCAGCACATCTTCACATCAGCAGCACCAGCCAGCTAACTCTGAACACCCAGTAGGACTGGGCTAATAAGCCTCAGGTTCATCTGCAGTGACACGCCTCCTCCAGCAACGCTCCACTTCCCAAAGGTTCTTCCAGCTAATGGGTTGAGTATGAGACTTACTCACAAATACATGAGGCTAAGGGGAACATTTCACATTCAAACCACCACAGATGGTATCGACCAATGTTCACTAATTCCTTGTATGCATACTAAGCATGTCAGGACCTTCAACGACCAACCAATGGCAGCCTCATTGGTTAGGATCATAACAATGATTTACCAGAATTAAGCAACAGGTTCCTTCACAATCTTTTCAATTCTATTAAAATCCTCACTCAAGTCATAGCCGTATATCCTTTAATAACTTGCCTGACTAGCCATCTGCAATTATTTTTTTCCCAAGGAGCAAAGAACTTCTGGAATCTTTCATCCTCATCAAGCACCTAGGGCAAAAGGCGTGGACTAAGACATTGGACTCATTTTACAGATGAGGAAATTATTTTTTTCTGTCTAAGCTTCGATGTTTCCTCCTGGGAATCGAAGAGCTAATAGAACTCATGCTTCCTCACTTTTCCTTCTCCAAGGGAATAGCTGGGTGATTAATGAGATAATGAATGCGAGAACTCCCTGGAGGAAAGACATTTCATAAACATGAAGTGAAGACTCTGGCTGACTCACAGTTTCCAACAGCTAAGAGGTGTGGATAAATCCTTCGCTATGAATCCTAGCTACTTAATCTGCCTACCTCACACATACCTTAAAAGCTGGATTCTGGAGTCTTTCCTAAATGTCAAACTGATCCTACTTATAGCAAAATCCATCATCTAGTTTGTAATTAACACCAAGTGTTTATGAAATTAAATGATTCATCTCTCAATGTTTTTGCAGGGTGGGAGGCAGAGAAGTGCTCAGCACTAACTTGGACTTGAGTGGCTTATGTAATGTAGCCAGGGGCTGCTCTGCTGGCTTTTCCTGATCTTCCAGGATAAAACAGTTCCATCTCAGACCAGTTCTCTTAAAAACTAGCGGATGTTTTCAGAATCTGAAGCTTTTCTAGGAGAATGGAAATGAATTGGTAAACTTAAAAAAGCCAAAAGCAAAAGATAAAAAGGCACAGCTGGAAGAATTGAATTAATACTATATCCAGCTGTTTTCTAAGGACCCAAACTATGTCAGGGGTGTTGGGATGTTACTGTAGATGTGGCTGGAAGGTCTGAATTATGTTTCTGGCTCTGTGAGATGAAATGGAAAAACAATTTTAGAAGAACAAATAAAGAAATTGTTTTCCAACCCAAGTTTTGTGTTGAATGAGAGCTATAGGATATTTGTGTGAGTATGGGTACATGTGTGTATGTGTGTTCATATGTGTGTGGTTTACATATGTGTGCATACATGTGGAGGCCAGAGAAGACAACATTAGGTACATGTGGTAGTTTTGAATAAATGTCACCCAGTAGAATTTATTATAATTGTGTTTATTAAATTGTTAATTGTCTCCAGGCTTCTGGCTGGAGGAAGTGTCACTTTGGCCTAGCCTCCTGGGGGCTTGCCCTTTCTAATTTGGATGCAAAATACTAGGGATAGATATGCAAAAGAAAAGCTGGAACCAGGTCTAGCAGTTCTGCATTTTTGTGAATTACAGTGTTACAATGTATTTGCTTGCTTGAGATGCTAGTGGTGGGTTCTCTCTGTCTCTGCTTGGATCTTTGAAAGGAGGGCCATCCTTTTTCCTTAACTTCCCCTGGATCTGTTAGTTTCAATAAATACTTTCCTCCCCAAAATTGTGCCTGGTTTGGAGATTCATCCCAGCGACGTGTGGCTGACTATGACACTACACCATTCTCCACTTTTTGAGACGTCTTTCATTGTCCTAGAGCTTACCAATTAGGCTATTCAGCAACTCCAGAGATCCAGCAATGTCTGCTTCCCAAGTGCTGGGATTATAAGTGCACACACTACCAACACCTGGCATTTTTACATGCATTTAGGGGATTGAACTCAAGTCCTCATGCTTAGAAGGTGAACATTTTATTCACTGAGCCATCTCTCCAGCTTTTTGGGGACAATTCTCTGAGTACATTTTAAAATATATAAGATAGTCTATTAGAACCATGGTATAATATTTGCTTATATACCTTTTCCTCATGTAGTTAAAGTCAACTAGATAACTAGACCTGGATGTGCATGTGTGTGTACATGTGGGTACACATGGGGATGTGAGTGCGTGTGTATGTGTGTGGAGAGGCCAGAGGTTAAAGTTTGTTATCTTCCTTGATCATGAAGCTCTTTATTTAATGAGGCAGGGTCTTTTACAAGAGCCCAGAGCTCACTGATTCAGCTAGTCTAGTTAGCCAGCGTGTTCCAAGGATTCCCAGCCTTCATTTCTTGAGTGAGAGGTTATGTGACTTCCATACCCTCCTGGCATTCACATGGGTTCTGGGAATCCTAACTCCAGTCCTCATGCATGGACTTATCCTTATCCTCTGATTCATCTCCCCAGCCAGTATTTTTGTGAGAGATCAAGTCAAGAGATACACATTTAAGAGTGTTATGTCATCTTGATGGTTTGAGTTCTTTTTGAAGAAACATTGTGACCTGGGGATGTAGCTCAGTGGTAGAGCACTTGCCTAGCATGTCCTGGGTTTGACCCTGTGACGCACATCCCCATTGCATATGGTCTAGGTGGCGGATTCCTGTGTTCAGTTTCATCTGCTTGCTTCTTGTAATTAACATTCTTTTTCATTTCTTTCGTTTGCTAATGGTTCTCATAATCTTTTTATTGCTATCAAGAAAGATTAGTTTATTAGGTGGCACCTCTAATTATTGAGCTCAACATTTTATTTATTTTTTCTGAGGTAGGGTCTCATCTAGCCCAGGCTGACCTAGAATAAACCATGTAGTCTCAGGGTGGCGTTGAACTCACAGTGATCCTCCTACCGATGCCTCCCACGTGCTGAGATTAAGGGCGTGCGCCACCACACCTGGCAGAGCTGAACATTTCAATAAATTAGACAGCAGGGTGGCCACTTGGAAGGAGATCAAATTAGATCCATACCACCTCCCACTATATACAAGAATGAAATTGAGAAATGGGATGGATTTCCATGTGAGAAATGAGAGTAGATACATGTGGGAAGAAAACACGGGAAAAATTTCTTTTACCTTCCCAATGGTATAGGAAAAACCTTTCTAACTATAATTCAGAATTCAAAGTTAAAACAGTAAAGATCGAGAAATCTAAACACAACAAATTAAAAATCTTCTATTACTAAGCAAAGAGACAACTGACAAACCTAGAGAAAATATTTGTAACAGACAAAGACATATCTGCAGAGCTTGTAAAAATAGAAAGACTAGGGGCCAAGACTTAATGAAAAAAATGGGGGTGGAGAGAGGAGTATGAACAGACACAAAAATATATAGTAGCTGTCAAATATGTGAAAAATGTTTAAATTCACTTATAATTAGAAATATGTAGCCGGAGGTATTTTCTCAGTATCAAATGGAGAAAAGTTTGGAGGCATGTTAACATGATCTGTTGGTGAGGTTTCAAGGGTGAGCACTTCCTCCAAAGCTGATGGTGATATTGCACACTAGAGCCACCTTTCTGGAAGGTAATCATCATACCAAACCCTCCGTATTTGTATCTGTATCCCATTTTCAGAAACCCACTCTGAGGATTACTTTCCCTAAATATAAAACTATGTATGGAAAAGTTGATTGTTGCAATCTTATTTGTAAATATAGGATATTGGAAGTAACCAAGCTCAAGGCGTAGGAGAATGGTTGAATACATTATAGCACTTGGGCTGGAGAGTTGGTTCAGTGGTTAAGGTGCTTGCCTGCAAAGCCTAATGACCCGGGTTTGATTCCCTAGTACCCATGTAAAGACTACGCACAAAGATTCACGCACAAAGCGGTGAATGCATCTAGAATTCACTTGCAGCAGTTGGAGATCCTGGTGTGCCCATTCTCTCTGTTTCTGTTCTCTCTATCGCTCTCTGCTTGCAAATAAAAAAAAGTACACTCTATCGCTCTCTGCTTGCAAATAAAAAAAAAGTACACTCACACAATAAAGAACTATGACTTCTAGGCAAAGAAGTACAAAAGTACATATTCAATATATTACCCTTTATGTGAGAAAGATGGGGATATAAAGATATAGGAAGTACATATTTGTACAAAAGAAACAAGATATAAGCAAAAAAAAAACCTAGAGATTGGTTATCTAGAAAAGTTGATGGGAGAGGTATGGAATGAATGAATGGGACCAGGTTAGTAGAGATAAAGTGGAAGAAACAACTCAGTACATTTTTTAAAAAATATTTTATTTATTCATCTTCAAGCACAGAAAGAGAGAGAGAGAGAGAGAGAGAGAGAGAGAGAGAGAGAGAGAGAGAGAGAGAGAGAGAGAGAACGAGAACCAGGGCCACCACCTTGTGGGTCCTGGGGAATTTGAACCGGGGCCTTAGGCACTGGAAGTAAGTGCCTTAACCACTAAGCCATATCTCCAGCCAAGGACAGGTCTTATTTACAGAAAAATCTCAATTAATAAAGGTAGAAGGCATGCAGGAAATATCGACATTGCTAAGATGAACACAGTAAGACCCACTAAGTAAGGACGGCTGAAATGGTTGGGCAAAAGTTTGAGAATATTAAAAAAGGTTTGAGAAAGAAATATTGGCACAAATGATCTCCCTAAGGACATCAGGAAAAATGGTAACTTTAAAGGGAAAACCTTGCATACACTGTTTAGCCAATGGTCAAGGTTAACGTGACCATCGACAGGAAGTTATTGACCCTGACACGCCCTGAGAAAGCTAGGGGAAAATGAGAGAAACCCATATTGAAAAACATTCTTCAGAATACTTGGCTAGGACTCAGTGAAGAACAGGAAAGACAAGCCAACAGTGTGGGGAACAGAAAGGAGGACGCTTGGGAAACTGATAAAAATCTCAGAACAGATGATGGATATAAAGGAGAAAACCGATAGAATTCCAATAAGGTTTTGTTAATAGCACTGCTACAATGTTAATGTCTTGCTCATTAAGCTAAGATGCTATCAGTAAACATCAAGTGGGGTTGAGTAAATGGTGTACCTGAACTCTGAACTATTTTTTCAACTTTTAAGTCTAAAGGTATTTCAAAGTAAGAAGTTAAACCAATTTATTCATATTTTAGTCTAGTCTCAGAAGAGTGTATATGAAGCCCTATGTGTAGTTTATCACTTTGAAGTAAAAAAAAAGCATGACTATTTGCTAAAAAAGCTTCTCATTGTGGTAAAACCATCTACAGTATACCAGCTGCTGGTCCAGATGTGCACTGCTCAACAATGGGAACATGATGAGCTGGGTAAGAGATCAGTAGGTGAACTGGTCAGTGTTCCAATATCGCTGTGTGCAGAAACCCACATGGTTTATGTTAACCTTTTTATAATCTATTTATTTATTGCTAATAAGTAGAAACTCTGTATGAACAGGTCTTGTGTTGTTACCCCCATTTCTCTCCTCCCTGCCCCCAATCCACTGAGGGCCCTCCTCAGTGGGATTGCTGGAACTCTCCATGGGATGGAGGCTATGAATTGTGCAAGCAGTAGCCGGTTGTGGTTTTTCTTTATTTTGAAGGGGGCAGTACTTCTGGATATTACCTCTACTGCAGCTCTTACAATATTTCCTCCCCCTCTTCCACAAAATTCCCTGAGCCATGGTAGGTGTATGTTAATCTCTGATGTAGCCTTGTTTTTTTTTTAAATGTACATTGTATTCGTCATGTAAAAGACAGGATGTTTGAAATTTATTTATTGATTGATTGATTGTGATGCTGGTGGTCAAACTTGTACATCAAGGCAAGCCCCCTATCATTGACCTACACCTCGTGTCTGATGAATCCTCCTGCTCTATAGAGTGAAGAGTCACAGAAATAAGAGAGGTCTGAGGCCGCTGCCAAGGGAACATGGCACATTTTTTTCTAGTGACCTTTTTAAAATCTCCAGGAACATCCTCTAAAACGATGATAGAAGTATGGCAGAGTAAATGCATAATCCAGTAACCTCATCATGTATTATCAGGATCAAGTGCATTCTGTGCATAATTGTATGTGCTGTATGGTTGACAGTGCAGCAGTTTTGTTTATGGTGACGCCACTGTGAACAGAGTAATACAGTATGCTTGACCTTGTGACAGTACCAGATTCAATACATGAAGGCATTTTCCAGTTCTTATAGAATCTTTTTTTTTTATTGTCCATAATGAGTTACATTGTTTAGTGGGCCAACAATGAGTTGTTATCCCCAATTCCTCATTGCCCCCCTTCTCCATCCCCAGTCAGCTGGATATCCTCCTCCGTGGGCCGTCTGTATCAGTCTTTGTGGTAGGGGAATATCAATAGCCTATAGAGTCTTTAGGTGGTTCATTATGGGCTGGAATGCCTTGTGTGGTGAATGGTTCAGTGGCGTAGGATGTATTTACATTGCAGTGAAACAGAGCTTTTCCGTCTTGCAGAAGTGAAATTCTATACCCATTAAAGAAACTTCCCTTTGACCCCTTCCTCTAGCCTCTGCTGAACATGGTTCTACTTTTTCTATGCATGTAGTGAATTCTTATAGTTGTCTTATTTTACTTAACATGATACCGTTGGGGGGGCTTATACATGTTCCAACATGTGATGACATTTCTTTCCTTTTTTTTATGTGTGTGTGTGTTTTGAGGTAGGTTCTCGCTCTAGCCCAGGTTGATTTGGAATTCACTATGTAGTCTCAGGATGGCCTCAAATTCTTGGCGATCCTCCTACCTCTGCCTCCTTAGTGCTGGGATTAAAGGTGTGTGCCACCATACCTGGCAACTTTTCTTTCTTTCCTTTTTTAAAAAAAATATTTTATTTATTTTCAAGCAGAGAGAGAGAGAGAGAGAGAGAGAGAGAGAGAGAGAGAGAGAGAGAGAGAGAGAGAGAGAGAGAGAGAGAGAGAGAGAGCACCAGGGCCACCACCTTGTGGGTCTGGCTTATGTGGGTCCTGGGGAATTGAACCCATGGCCTTAGGCACTGGAGGCAAGTGCCTTAACCGCTGAACCATCTCTCCAGCCCATCTTTCTTTCCTTTTTAAGGAGGAACAAAATATAGTATGTTTTGCTTATTCATTCATCCATGGATGAACACTGGGAAAATTTATTTCTTTTGTTACAGTGAACAGTGAACGCTGCTGTGAGCTCAGATGTGCAAACATCTGAAAGTGCCTGTCTTTGAACTGCAAAGATGATCCAGTGGTCAAAGGTGCTTACTCGTAAAGCCTGACAACCTGGGTTTGATTACCCAGTACCTATGATAACTCACTATGCGTTTGGAGATCCTGGCATGCTCATGCTTTCTCTCTCTGTCTCTCTCTCAGATAAATAAATAAAAATATTAAACAAAAGACACTGCCTTCAATGCTTTTAAATATGTAACCAGAATAAGGATCAATGAATCATATATGCTTACTTTAAATTTTTAGAAATTCATTTATTTGCAAGCAGAGAGAGAGAGAGAGAGAGAGAGAGAGAGAGAGAGAGAGAGAGAGAGAGAGAGAGAGAGAGAGAGAGAATGGGTGTACCAGGGCCTCTAGTCACTGCAAACAAACTCCAGATGCATGTGCCACTTTGTGCATCTGGCTTTACATGGGTACTGGGGAACCAAACCTGGGTCATTAGGCTTTGCAGGCAAGCGATTTAACCACTGAGCAATCTCTCCATCCCTACTTTTAAATTTTTTATTTTTCTTTTTTTAAGACAGTGTCTCATATAGCCCAGGCTGCTTTCAAACTTCCTATGTAGCCCAATATGACCTCATACTCCTCATTTTCCTGCCCCACTTCCTTTGTTCTGGGATTATAGGTCTGTGCCACTGCACTGGGTTTATGTGCTCTGTATCAAACCCAAGGCTTTGTAAATTCCAGGCAAGCACTCTGCCAAGTTACATCCCTAGCCAATACTATTCTATTTTTTAAGTTAACAATTAGGAATTTATTATGAGCACATTCCACTTGACTTTGAAGTGATTTTAGCCTGACGTTTTTAAAAAAAATCTTTATTGTCAATAATTAGATACATTGTATGAGCAAATCTTGTGGTGGTACCCCAATTTCCCTCCTCCCTGTCCCCAACCCACTGGGGACTCTCCTCAGTGGCCAGTTTTTTTCCTCCTTTGTGTGTTGTTGCTGAGGGGGACAATGTCTCTGGATATTCTCCCCCACCACGGCTCTTACAATCTATCTTGAAATGTATTCAATGAGTACATTATGGATATCTATCTGTATATCTGTATATACATACATATACATATAATATTAATTCTGAGACTTTCTGTGAAGAGCTTAGTACTTGACCTGGTAGAATGAACCAAGTCCATTACCTGCACCAATGTGAGTGAGTATCGTCCAAATCAAATAGAACAAAAAGGCAGAGGAGGTTAGCTGAGATAAATTAGTCTCCTCTCTTTGGACTAAATCTTACACTATTGGCCACTTTGGTTCTCTTTGAATTAAATTTGAATTAAATATACCATTGGCTCTTTAGGGTCTCCAGCTTGCATACAGCAGAGATCATGGAACACCAAAGCCTTCATAGTTACATGAGCAATATTCTGCATATGAACATTATAAATCTCTATGTAATCTCTATGTAAAATAATAAATTGCTATATTAGACATCAAACCTTATTAAACTGTTGCAGCTGCATCAACATGAATGTGGGGGGGGTCTTTAAAAAATTGGCAACAGTAAAAGGTAGTTGATGCACCAGCTGAAAAATGAATTCAAAATCATATGCACAGTAAATCCAAAATGTTTCTGGCAGCATCTGCCCATGTTGCTTCCTGAGACTTCACTGCAGTGAAGTGTGCCGTTTGAACTGGGCATGTCATCATACCATGCAAATAGATGTAGGTGAAATACCTTGCTTCAGATTCAAGGCGTCTGCTGTTTTGAACTACATATCTATGTGAAGAGATGTTCTCAGAATAGATGATTATAAAATAAAAATGTCCATCAACTCTGAAAAACCTTGAAGATCCTCTACATCCTGCAGTATCAGGCATTCTTCCAAGATTGAAGTATTTATAGAAAATAAATAAGCATATATATCTCATTGATGCACAAATTGGCTTTATTTTTAATAAATGATAAGATTGTGTATAGCAGAGAATTGTTTTAAAGTAAACTTCCTGGTGATTATCAGTAAATGTTTGATTTATATTCCTATTTTATATACTTATATGCCTGGGGACACATAAAAATTTATCAAGCAAAAAAGGATTGCAAGTGGAGAAAATTTAAGAAACACTGGTTATGCATAATATAATCTCTCTCTCGTTGTGATGGTACATGCTTGTAATCTCACACTAGGGTAGTAGAGGCAGGAGGATCAGGAGTTCAAAGTCATCCTCAGCTGCATAATGAGTTTGAGGACATTCTGGGCTACATAAGACCCCATCTCAAAAAAGCCAACCAAACCAAACCAAACAAAAAAACACAACGATCTGTCTATAAAGACTTCTATGTGTGATCTAATTCTAAAAGTGACACATTGCTGTTTTGTAGTTGTTAGAAGTAAACCACTAAGAACAGCCCACACTTGAGGGTCTGAGATGCCCAAGAACATGACCTTCACCAAGTGAGAGTCAATAGAGATGCTCTCTGACACTGCTGAGCACACGCAACAATGGGGTGGGGCAAGAGGAAGAGTGAGGTTGGGTGAGGAAGGGCAGGTGCTTCTAGTTCTTGGGAGTACACACTGTTAGTGAACGTTTTGATGGAGATGTGCCTTTGAAGGTAGCCTGAGTTTCAGCAGTCATATTAGAACAGAAGCAGAGAAATTGAGTCTCTCCAGCAGTTAAGACTACAATAGAAGCAAATGTCACTCCAAGAAAGTGAGCAGGGTGACATGGAGAACACCCATACTTAAGACACAGAAAAGAGAGGATGACCGGGATGACCAGAGAGGCAAGAGAAGAGTTAAGGGGAGAACCATGGAGACGGGAAGGAAAGGCAGTCAACAAGAGCAGAGAAGTGGCAAGCACAGGGAGGTCTGTGCAGGTGAGGAAGGAAGCCATTGTAGGCTTGGAAGTTCCCAGGTACCTACCTGATGGGTTCGGCAGGGCTGGTTTTGGTGGGTTGTTTGGAAGAGGCTGCAGGAGCCTTGGGTAAAGTCTGAATATGAGCTGAGGAAGGGGAGACACATGGGTTTAAATGACCCATGTAGACATCTAGAAGGAAGTTCCACACCACCTTTTCTCTGAGTGTCATGTTCTACTTGTGTGGCTATTTCAGAGTGACACTAAGTTCCCATTCTGCCAACTACTATCTAACAAAAAGCTACATTCTGAACTATTTCTTCATAACTCCTTATATGTAAAGGGAGGCTCTCTACTTCTCGCCAAGGTACTTGTTCCTTTGAGCTCTCCAAATGGTGGACTATTTTCACAGTTGCTGATCCCTGAAATGCAGTTCTCATCACCAGCCTCATAAATATTCAGCCATTGTACCTTTCCCCAAACAGCTAGAGATTTATTCATTATATTGAATTGCAATCTCACCCTTCCTTCCTGTTCCTTTGTAAAGAGAACGATAATATTTCAGCAGTTTTTGCAACGCCTCAGCCTTAAGGGAATGTAAATATAAGCATAATTGATTTTCTGAACTTGCATTTCCCCCCTCTCTGTTCCAGTGCTTTATGCATTATAGGTTGAATGACTGACAAATCAGCCCTGATTGCTAATTAGAAAGCGGAATATATTAAAAGCAGAGCACATACACCCAGCTTGCTCACAGTGCAAACCACAGTAATGTGAGGCTTCTTGATGCACAAGTCGCTGGTTGCCTAATTATCTTCTCTGACTCAACCGTTGAGGAATTAGCCTAGCTGAGCCTGGATTCACTGGGTCCCACCTTGGCTCATCCACCCCCACCCCCCTAACCCCCTACCTCCCCTTCCCCGGAGGGACACTCTTTCTCAGAAAGTATTTCTTCCCATCATGTGTTGGCTGAATAATGAAGGCTGCTGCTCTTATCCCTGTTTGAAGCCCAAATGCACAGGGTAATTTTACTTCAAGGATTGGTGAAATAGGAATTCCAACCTGTACCCTTTCTAACTCCTGGAATAAAGAGGTCTTTTTGTGTCAGTGCCCCTAATGGCAAGGCAGGACCCCTGGGGTTCTCATTCTTCCATGCATCCCTTCAGCAATCAGCCTTGGCCCTGCCAAGGAGAGACCATCTTTGCCTTTGTATCTGAAATGAGAGTTCACTGTTCACTCCAGGAAATCTGTGGGCACCTGCAGGCTGAAAAGTAAAAATTGATTTCCTTTCACCTTCCCACTCATCTGAATGTCACCTCAGAAGCTCCCAGGATTTAATTGATCTGTGACAACTTCATGGCAACCACAGCCCCCTCTTGGATTGAGAATATTAATGAGGTCGCAGGTGATGGTAACGCGGAGAGGGAGGGATCTACTTCTCCTCTGGTGACCTCATCAGAAAGGAGTTGAACAGAACTAAGATCTTACAAGTGTTTTAAACCAGTTTCTTTTGTCATTTGAATGAAGGTGGATAGGAAGGATCCGAAAAAGCTAAACCACCAGAAATTGACAATATTTATGTGTTTTTGAACTCAAAAGATGGTACTTTCATAAGATTGAGATGAACTGTCAGAAAAAAAAGGAAGATTGCAGCTTGGATAGATAAATGAATTCTGAGTCCCGTCAGGAGCCATTGTCTTCATTACAAATAGATGAGTAACATCACCCAGTTGTTCATTAATAGGACATTTGTCATATACCCATTCTTCACTGCTTAATTGCCCAGTGGGCAAATGAGATATGCATGTAGGGCCCTGAAAACTAGGGTATTATGTGGTGTGCAATTGAGTTTAAAATCATTCAGCAGCAAAGTATGATACATGTATGTATCCTATCATACTCCAGGGGCACCTTGCTAATATTTGAAGTACCCTAATCAGAAATACACACTCCGGGGGAGGTTAGTTAGCATTTGAAAGACTCTAAATCTGGTAGCTACTGTCAATGTGGCTATCTCAGTCATCTCAATTAGCAATAGAGGGTTTATTAATGAGCCAAAGGGATGCTAGCAATAATTTTAACTCAGTGAAATAAGTACTGCCCATGATAAGTATATTGGCTTGAAATCTGAGATGGGTGGGTACTAGTGTCCTTGCATGGCTAGAGTCTAAAAATGCAAGGTGATCTTGACCTAGCATTCTGATTCCCACTGGGAGACAAGCTGAACCCCATAAGCAGGATATAGTTGTATTGGCCTTGAGCAAGCCTCTTTTGAAAGGGGTCTGTTTGCAGTACTCCCGAAAATGAAATCTATGGGATCACTGAATGAAGGTGATAGCAGTGCAAATGGATGGAGTGAAGAGAACACTTTGGAAAACTTTAGAAGAGAAAAAGAAATAGATTTGACAAATGATGGTCAGGGGAAGAGGGCATTTGAAGTAAAGAGAGCCTTAGAGACATCTTCTACAGTGTCAGATTTTCCTGGTGCCATTTACTAAAATACAGAACCAGCAGGCAAGAGAAGTTCCTCTGCAGAAGATTTGGTATTTATGTGGTTTCTTTTCCTGAAAAACTCTGAAAATTAAAGAATAAAATTATAAACTTCATTTAAAAATATTTTATTTATTTATTTGACAGAGAGAAAGGGGGGAGGGAGAGAAAGAGAGGCAGAGAGAAAGAGGCAAATAGAGAGAGAATGGGATCTCCTGCCACTGCTAACAAACTCCAGATGCATGTGCCACCTTGTGCATCTGGCTTTATGTGGGTGCTGGGGAATCGAACCCAGACCATCAGGCTTTGCAAGAAAGTGCCTTTAACTGCTGAGCTATCTCTCCAACCTCTACAAGCTCCATTTTATGCAAAAAATGCATTGTGTAAACAAATAGAATATGTTCACACAAAAATATATGTGTACATATCTGCTGCCTGGGGCTAAACACAAATAACTATCTACAAATAGCTATGTAATGCATTCAACAAATATATTTTCTATGCTCCAGACCATGATTGGTGCCATCCTTACCATCATTATGATTTCTATATTTGGCAAACACAGATTAATGGTGCCCTTTCAAGTCTAGAGGATGAAATCCCTTAGGGAAGTTGTAGAATTAAATGTTTGGAAGCAGGATCTCATGGGATAATCTGCATTTAAAACGCAGGATAAAAAGGATTGATTATACCAATGATATATGGATGAAAATGGAAAGGACTGACTAAATTGGTGAAAATAATTGGACAATGATACCAAGGAAATCAAGGGACATAAACATTTCAAGAAGGGAATCGGGAATTGTGCAAATATTGCCGAGATCAATTAAAGTAGGGAATTGGGACATTTATTCAAAGTGACTCATTGGAGGTACATGTATGAGAACGTTTTTTCTTTTTGTAGAGAAGAATTAGAGCCCTCAGGAGAGAAGATGAAATAATAAGAGTAGAAATTGTCACATAAGGGCTGGAGAGATGGTTCAGAGGTTTTATGCATTTGCTTGCAAAACCTGAAGGCCCAGGCTTGATCCCCTAGTGCCCACATAGAGCCAGATGCACAAAGTGGCACATGTATCTGAAGTGCAGTTGCAGAGGCAGGAAGCCCTGACTTCTCTTTCTCTCTCTCCTTCCCCCTTTTCTTTCTGCTTGCAAATAAGTCAATAAAAATAATATAAAAAAGAAATGGGTACTTAAAAATCTTAGTAAAGCGATACTAGAAATTATTGTATATTGGGGTTTTGGAGAGACACCGCTTTTCACTTTGTGTGATGAAGGGACAGAACTCTATGAGAATGAAGGAAGATAAGATGATCCAAAATGAAATGCTAACATAGCCAAGAAAATCGTGTAAGAAATAACTAATTTCTAATCTTGCTCACTTTAAGGAAAGCAATATATTATAAGGTATGACTTGTAGAGCAATGCCTTGTTTAGCATAGGATGATCATATAAGCCCAAGCAGGCAAGTGTCCTGTGAGCCTCTGGCTGAAGGGGAGCCGGGGGAGAGGCGCCATGACTGGGGGTCTTTTTATCTCTGCTGGAGCTTTGACAGACCACTTTCTATAGGACAAGATTCCAGGAATGACATTCCATTATATGTGAGTCAGCATTTCTGGGACTGTCACAGGTTTACTGGAAGTACCGCCTTATCTTCATGAACAATTACTTTCAGGAAATATGATTGGAAAAAATTTCAAAGTGCTCACTTCTTCAAATTTATGCTTTAGTTTTATAGTTTCTCTTTCGGGTGGCTTATGGTGAAGCGTCGTTTTCATTCTAAAAGTTCATGTGGAATCTATTGGCAATTACAAGCTGCCAAACTCCACTACAGGAGCAAAGGTGAGACAACCCAATCTGGAGCCAAAGAGATGGCTTTTGAGGTCAGATGGGCTTGGTCATATGGCTCCAATGTAGGTTTTTATCTGAGACTTTGGGCTAGTTACTTAGCCTTTCTGAGATTCAGTTTCCATAATTGTATAATCAGAAACAATAAAAACAACTTTACAGGAGTGTTGTGACATAATAACAATGAATTATTATGCAGTAATTTGCTCAGTCACTAGTAGTTTTATTTGTTTATTTGTGTGTGTGTGTAGTCATGTGTGTATGAGTGCTGGTTCAAGTGTGGAGGCCAGAGGACACCTTCAGGCTGATCCTTGCTGTTCCCCCTCATTTGAGGCGGGGTTTCTCTTGCTCTGCTATTGTTCATTTTGCTGTACTCCCAAGAGCTCCTCTCTCCTCTCCCATCTCCCATCTCCCCATCAGCATCTGGGATTTCAGAGGGCTGCCATGGCTTCCAGCTGACTCTCTGGAGTCAGCAAAATACCATCACACCATTATAAAGGGAGCCAGTAAGAAATGCTTAGTACAGACTGAAAAATGTAATAATTATTATTTTGACATGGTTTAAGTCTTAGAAAGTGATAATAATGCCATTTCCATGGTTTTAGTCCTTTAATATTTTATATTCTTAGATAAATCTGAGCTACTTCTGCATTTTGAGGCACCCACATGCTTACAAATGGAGAAATGTTAATTAGGGTTACCAGCCTAGATGTTCATCAACAGATGAATGGGTAAAGAAAATGAAGTAAATATACATAACAGAATTTTATTCAGCCACAAATAACAATAAGATCATGACATTTACAGGAAAATGAATGGAACGGGAGATTATTATGTTAACTGAAATAAGCCAGACTCAGGAATACAAATACCATATGTTTTCTTTCATATGAGGAGTCTAGATTTAAATATATACAAACATGTATATGTTGAAAGTAGGAAGGGGACTTTGAGAGGGGAGGGAGTTCTAGAAATTGGAGGGGAAAACAAGAGAAGATGATGGGATATAAGTGATATGTAAACCAAAGGGGGGCTGTTGGAGAAAGGAGGTTGCCAGAAGAGGAGGAGACCGGGGAGGGAGGGCAATGGAGATGCGAATAATAACAAAGTATCATTAAGCATAATGATTCATTATGATTAATATAATGATTTTGTATATTCATTAAATATACAAAGGTATCACAAGAAATCCCATTTGTATGCTAAATAAAAAATTCTAAGGTGATATGAACAAGTGTTTCACAAGATAGTAACAAGATATGTAAAAATCAATTTCAAAGACTACATTATGAAGGGCATTTTCAACCTCAAAGCTTGCAAGTGATGATGCACTGCCATGGTCTATCTAGGCCAGTTGCCTGGCTGCACACTCTTGGTGATGAGCTCCAGCCTGCTTCCCCCTCACACCATGTGGAGGCCCAGGAAAAATGTGCTGACTTAATCGCTCATTCCTGGCCTCCGATGACTACTTAGGAAGCTTGCTGATGTGCAGCTCAGTGTGGTAGCAGCTCCAGAGGTCAATGATTTTAGCAAGGGAAAGGAACATAACCTTAGCCTCTTGGTACCCTGGTATGGCTGGCTGTCTTTCAATCTCAGATGTCTGGGATGGAGCAGACAAAGGATAGTGGAAGAAGATGAAGGCTGTGGGCCAGGAGCTTCTTCAGGCTGGGTCTATGTGGCTTGTTATTTTTCATTGTTTAAGGATTTAGGGTTCTAATAAAGTACCAAAGACACAGCATCGCCCTACAGCACAATAACAAGCTAATTCTATCTGCAGCAGCATCTGGACATTCCTAATGTTCCTAGAAATTACGAGAAATGCATATGTTTCTAAATGCAGGGGTTCTCGCTCATCTCTAACTCCTAATTTTAATACTCAGCCAAAGGTGTGCTAATAGCAAAGGTATGGTCACCATCTTTAGCCTTCAGGCACCAAGGATAGAGGATGGCAGCTGATCTCACCCGGAAGCTGGCTGTTACCGCTAGCCTTATTCCACATCTCACTGTAATTCACTACTGCCAGAGAGAAAGCAGGGTAAAGCATTTAAATCCTCCTTAAATTGATGCAGCTTAGCAGGCTCAGCTTTGAAGCCCTCTGAGTCCCGAGGGCCTGGTTTTCCCATTCGAGATGGAATAATGCTCTGTTCATTCCCCCCAAAGTAGGTAATTAATTCTTGGTAGTGTGCTGGAGAGAAGGTGAAGGCAGGTTGCCTTCGTTTTTGAGTCTTTAAAAGACTCTGGTCTCTTTACCCGTGGGATCTTTAATCTAGTGCCCAAGAGGTAAGAATAGCAGCAATAATAATATATAATAGTAACAATAATAAGCCCATTATCGTCTTGAGTTTAGAAGTCACCCATCTACAAAATCCTGTGGTTGTTTTCAAAGTGTGGCTAATCTGCACGTCATCCTCTGTACAAGTGAAAGATGGAAGGAGAGTCTCTTCACGGAGGAAACTCCATGCACTGAACCATTATTGGCTGTCCAGCACATACTAGGTTTTTCTGTTAGGCATTCTGGATGAAAGATGTATGTGTATGTGTAAGTGTATGTGTATGTGCATGTGTATCTGTATCTGTATATGTATTTGTAATATATATGTATATACAATGATTACGTAATGTATACATAATGTATATGTATATGTAATGTGTATGCATATGCATATGTAATGTATATGTATCTGTGTTTGTATATGTAATGTATATATAATGCATATGTATATGTATATATTATAATTCTAGATTGGGGCCTTTGTTTTCTAGCTCAAATCCTAAACATGGACACAGGCAGGAATGAGACAGCCCTGGAATATGTAATTTTTGCTATTGTTTCCCCCTATCCTTTCTCTCCTTCCCTCTCTACCATTTTCCAACCATTGTTTTCCATGTGCCTATGCTATGTCAGATCCATGGGCATAAATAAAATTCTGGGTGTGTTCTATGGATTCTGAAAACTTATGGGTAGCAAGAGGCCTAGGTGCCAGACACTGGGTGTGTGCATGTATGAGGCCTGAGGTAGTAGATGTCAGCTCCTACACTTTTCTTCTGATTCTTATCTGAGATACTTCCAATGAGGAGACCAGGAAAAGACCCCATGGGAAGTAGTTCTTGGTAGTCACCTGGATTTTTTGCATATGTATGTTTGTGTATTTGTGTCCTCGTGTGCATGAGCACATGTGTTTGTACAGGTACATGTGAACATGTGTGTGGAAACCAGAGGTTGACATCGTATCTCTTCCTTGATCACCTTCCACCTTATTTACTGAGGCAGAGACTATTACCTGAACCCAGAGCTCATGGATTCAGTTAGTTTAGCTAGCTGACTTGGCTAGGGATCCCCTGTCTCTGTGTCCCAAGCACTGGGGTTACAGGTGGGCTGCTACACCTGCCTGGCATTTACCTGGCTGCTGGGGTTGTAGATCCTCATGCTTGCATAGCAAGTGCTTTACTGATTAAGCCATGTCCCAAGCTCTGTCACCTGGGTTTTTGAATCTCTTTCCCTCCTATCTCCCGTTTTTTCTTTTTCTTTTTGTCTTTTGGTTGAGTAACTGCTGTTATGGGTCATTCACACTCAAATTCATGTCAATAGACAACCCCCTCAGTACTTCAGAATTTAACTGTTTTTGGAGAAGGTAAAGTTAAATGAGGTCATATATCTAGGTTCGGATCTACCCATATGAAGGAGGGTCTAGGGCACCCAGAGTGAAGACTATGTGAGGCTATAATGAGAAGGTGACCATCCCCAAGCCAAGGAAAGGTCCCCCAGAAAAGCCAACCTTGTTGACACCTTGATCCCTGAAGAGGCTCCAGAACTGTGAGAAAATGAACAGATAGTTCTAGTGGTTCTGGTTGAAGTGGTTCGGTTATGGCCTATCCCACCCCAGTAAGAGCAGCTGGACTTCTTGTTATATCTTCCCCAAGAAGTTCTGAGATTGAAAAGCCAAGGTAGCTGAAGGCTGAGCATGGACTGGTTTTCCAGGGGTGGGAAATGGAACCCTTGAGAGGAACATCTTTGACATACTGATTCCTGAAGGACATGCAAGAGGCAATGTGGCTGTTTGAATGTATGTCCCTCATAGGCTCAGATGGTTTTTTAAAAATTATTACTTTTTATTAAAATGGTTATACCCTTTAGACTCTCAATCCCCAACCCCAATTTTGCTGAGGGTCTTTTTCAGTGGGATTATTGGTATTCATTGTGGGGAGCAAGAGGCCTCAGCCAGCCTCGGTAGAGATGGGGGAACACAGTGCCTACGGCTATGACCCCCACCCAGAGGGTCTTACAATCTATCTGCCCCTTCTTCCAAGATGCTCTCTGAGTCTCGGTGGGCAAGATAGCGATCTGGGGATTTAGTGTTGATTTCTCTGTAGACTCTATATTTCTGTTTGAATGTGGTTTGAATGACCATGGTGTCTCGCTGTTTCCCTGGAACTGGTTTTCAGGCCAGCCATGAGGGCAATATTCATGCCACTGCTTCCTCTGTATTGACTTCTGGGCTCGGGCAGATAAGGTGGAGGTGACCCATCTCCTGGTAGACAGTCACTCTCTCTTCTTGATGTATTGATGCATCCTGGTTCTTCCCTGTATTCTCTTCTATTCCCCAGGCATGTCTTTGAATTTAGTAGGATCTTTGCCTAGACTCCAAATGTCTGCTCATCCAATAGTCCACTGCAATGATTCTCTTTGCTTACTCTTGGCTCACTTTGGCCAGGCTCACTTTCCTCATGTGTCACGGCAATAAGAGAGAATATTTACTGAGTACTTGTGAAACTCATGGTACTGTTCTTACGCACCACATCCTCTACTCTTTCAAGAAGCCCAGGGCATCCTTTTCTGTTTTTTATTTTATTTTATTTTATTTTTTTTATTGTCCATAATGATTTACATTATTTAGTGGGAAAACAATGAGTTGTTATCCCCAGTTCCCCAATGCCCCCTTCCCCATCCCCAATCTGCTGGATATCCTCCTCCATGGGCTGTCTGGATCAGTCCTTGTGGCAGGGGACCATGGATAGGGCATCCTTTTCTGGATCAAATCCCAATATAACATTATTTGGAAATAGAAGATCTATAGAAGTGATGAAATTTAAGTGAGGTCATAAAGAAGGCCTTGATCAAATAGGATTAGTGTCCTTATAAAAAGAGACATTAGAGAGCTCACCTTCTCTCCCCACATGAAACCACCTAGACAGGGGAATGTGAGGGCAATGTGAAGGAAGGTGCCATCTGCACGCCAGGAAGTGAGCTCTCACAGAAATGCCCATACTGGCACCGAGAGTTTTTCATTTTAGCATCTAGGTTGTAGGGCTAGAATTTTAAAACATGTCTGCTGAATTCTGGATCCCTCTTCTTAACCACCATGATATATTCCCATACTTCACTTTATCACTCCCAAGGTTAGAAGACTGATTTTCTAAACATAAGAAAATTAAGAAGTCTGATATAGAGATGGAGAGATGACTCAGGGGTTAAAGGCATTTGCTTGCAAAGTCTGATGGCCTGGGTTCAATTCCCCAGTACCCACATATTGCAAGATGCACAAAGAAGTGCATGCATCTGGAGTCCATTTGCAGAAGCAGGAGGCCCTGATGCATCCATACTCATCCTCTCTCTCTATGACTGCCTTTTTCTCTCTGTGTCTCTCTCAAATAAATAAAAATATTTAAAAATGAGAAGGCTGATGTGTTGTTATTTGCAAATTTCTGTGGTGTAAATACTCCTATATTTGATCAGCTGATCAATGATTTAACAACTGGTTGTCTCTTGCAAAATGCCTACACAAGCTGCCTCTAGTACATCACCAATTGTCTCCTTGCTACAGAGCCTCCCAATGGTGTGGGGAGAGGGAAGAACCTAACAAGAGTCAAAGCCCCAGAAAACAGATATCATGTGTCTTTTAAATTAAGGCAGTAGGTCTTCTCTATTTATTGGCTACTTCAGAGATTTTGACATGCTTCATTTAAATTGCCTAATGGCCCATGGGGTAGGTATCTTCACTGTACAGATTATAAAGTCAGGTTTAAGCAGACTATGTAGCCAGCTATCTTTTCATTCGAATGCTAAGGCAAAGGTTTTCCCTCTCCTGGACTGTCAATAAGATGAGTGCTGAATAAGAGCTCAAAATGTGCTTGATTGACTTTTTGCTTTCTCTTCAGAATCCTGACATTAAAGTCTGGTATGTGTACAGCGTTCTGTTACACGGTTAAAACTGGCTTTATATAGATCATCTGTGTGTGATAAGATGGTAGGCTTGCTTGTGTGTATATACATTGTGTATATACATGAAGCCAAAGTGGAAGAGAAGAAAATAAAAGCAATTTTAAAAATATATATTATGGAAATATTAAGTCTAGAAATAGGACAAGGGAGAATTTTTTCCTGTCTAGAGCCAAAGGTTTGTGCATACAACCTTCAGTACCGCAGTGGAGCAAATCCATTGGTTGACCCTTTGAGGAGAGAATGAGAAACTGAATGGAGCTGTTTGCTGCTGTTCAATGGACTTGCTTGGTGTTCTCACACTCAGCCTGAGAAAATTTTCTGTGCCAGGATTGGAATATCTGGAGACAAGGAGTTCAAGTATGATGGATTTGAACACCTGTATTATAGTGTGTATGTGTGTGTGTGTGTGTGTGTGTGTGTGTGTGTGTGAGAGAGAGAGAGAGAGAGAGAGAGAGAGAGAGCGCACAGGCATACCACTGTGGTTATGTGGAGGTCAGACGACAACTTTAAGTGGGTCCTCTCTTTCCATCTTGTTTGAGGCAGGCTCTCTCATCATCACTCCTGAGTTTATCAGGCTAGCTGGCCCACTAGGCAATTCTTCTGTCTCCATCTCCCTTTCACCCTAGGCATGCTGGGATTCCAAATACTACTGCTTCTGGCTCTTACATGGATTCTTGGAATCCAAATGCAGGTATTCTTGTTTGCACAACAGCTCTTTGTCCACTAAGCCATTTCCTCAGCCCTGGAAGAGGAAGTGCTGGGCCTCAAAGCCAAGATCCAGGAGAAATAACTCACCTCGAAAGGCTAAGTACTCGGACTGGTAGTGCAAAGCAGGAGGTACTGACTGCTTGTATGCTGTATTTGAAATACCATTTGGCTTTCTTGAATCTAGTCATAAATGGAAATTTGTAAAATGCCCAAGGAAAAAGCGAGTGAGTACATACTGATATCTCAAATACAGCCACACAATCTTTGTGGGAAGTAGAAAAATATGCCCTTTCCTCAATTCTTATTTATTTATTTATTTATTTACTTACTTACTTACTTACTTACTTATTTATATGCAAGGAAAGAGACAGAGATAGACAGAGAGGGAATATGAATATTGGAGTGGCAGGGCTTCTTGTCACTGTAAACAAATTCCAAATACATGCACCATTTTGAGCATCTGGCTTTATGTGGGTACTGTGGAATTGAACCTGGGCCAGCAGGCCTTGCAAGCAAACACCTTTAACTTCGGAGCCATCTCCCCAGCCCTCAATGCACGCTTCTTCTGCTGCTTCTATAATTTTCATAAAGAATGTACATATATAAGATCAGACCCGTCTAGTTTGCAATCTACATAGCCATCAACCAGGGTCCCAGGTGTTTACAATACATGGTGGTGTGGAGGAAAGAAGAGTGAACAGGTAGGGATAGAAGTTCTGTCAAATTAAAAGAGAATTCTTATCCAGAATCTATAATAAGACGTAACACTTATATAATCTCCACTCATCATACTGAGTGGCATGAGATGTTAAAATCTAATTAACCTTTAATGCACTCACCTGAAGATTATCACATTAATTTTCAGTGGATCAAAGTGAAGGAAGTAGGGCAAATGCCTGGTCCAGGGCTGTTGAGTGAGTGACATGGGTAAGGTTTACTCGAAACCTTCCCCAGTTCTTTGCTGGGGTTGTCTTTTCTGGTCTTTCTCTAGCCACACAGATGGGACTAACGAAAGCTTTATAGGTGCCAGTAGCAAGTGGATGAGGATGAACATGTAAATAGAATCGAAGATTTGGACAACTTCATAGATAATAGACTAACTCATAATGATCACCAAGGGAGACAAGATGGATGTCTGAGAAGCATCTCTACTTTGTATACTCCATGTCAGCACCACGGACAGCGCATGAGAAGGACATGGGTAGGCCGGGGCTGCTGTGTGTGTGTGTGTGTGTGTGTGTGTGTGTTGTGTGTGGAGACCACCTTAAAATTGTTTGTCAATGTTTTCCTTCCCTCCTTTTCTTCTTTCCTCCTTCCTTGCCTTTTTTTCTTTCTTTTTGTAATCAATTTAACAATCTCCTGCAGACATAGACTGCAAAAGAACAAACAGAACTTCAGCTTTTGTTCCAATTGCTTTGGGGCCATGAAATGTCTAACACAAACCCCTCTTCCTGAGACTATTTCTTGGAACATCTCTGATGAGCTTCACTCTTAGACTTCAGGCTTTCTTCTTGGGTGGTGAAAGTAGAAAGGGCAGGCTTACTCAAATCCCAGTTACAATTCCAGCTTCTAACTTTTCCTTTCTGCATTGGTTGATACTTTAAAGATTGAATCATTCATTCACTAGAAATAGCAAAGACTTCTTTTTAGAAATTAAGAAATATATTTATTTATTTGAGGTGTGTGTGTGTGTGTGTGTGTGCGCGCGCGCACGCGCGCACAAAAACACACCAGGGCTTCTTACTGCTGTAAACAAATTCCAGCTATATGCACCACTTTGTGTATCTGGCTTTACATGGGTTCTAGGCAATTGAACCTGAGCAGGCAGGCTTTGCAGGCAAGTGCCTTTTAACCACTGATCAATCTCCCCAGCCTGCAAATACTTTTGTCAATGAAATCTTTGTGTAGTTCTAAATCTCAATAAATATCTCACATCTCTAATACAATGATGACAGGATAATAAAGAGAATAATAGCAGCAAAATTAACATATATGGAGGGCTTAATACCTGCCAGGCACTGAAGTTATTAGTTTACATTTGGCAACTAATCCCACTTTTTATGTTCTTTGACACAGGGTCTAACCCAGGCTAACCTAGAACTCACTCTGTAGCCCAAAGCTGATGTTGAACTCACGGCAACCCTCTTACCTCAGCCTTCTGAGTCCCAGGACTAAAGGTACACACCACCATGCTTGGCTTTTACATATTTATTTTATTTTTTCAGTCACATTTTCAATGCTTCTGTGAAACACTTTTCATTCCCATATGTATAGACCTAGAAACTGAAGCACAGAGAGAGGAGATGACTTTCTCCTTACAAAGGTCATAGTGGAAAAGAAGATAAGACATGAGAACAACCAAATGAAGAAGAGTGTGAAGACAACTAGAAGAGAGGAACACACTCCAAGCCAGAAGCTCTTCCCATGAGAGATGGGGTCCACAGCTTCCAAGTCAGGCCATGAGCTGGGTACCTAGTGTTCCAACACATGTGCTTCTGGGGGCACACTTTCCATGCAAAGCACAGCAATGGTGTAGAGAGACCAGAGAGGAAGCAGTTATAGTGGCCCAGGCAGGAGGTCACGAAAGCTCTGCCCATCTGTGTGGAGGTGAGCTTGATAAGGCAATAAGAGGACTTCCTGTTCTTCTGGATGGAAGTCAAGGGGAGAGAAAGCTGAGTTGGAGCAGAGCCTGTGGGGAGCACATCCCACAGGCAAAGAAGGGTGATGAATTCTGCTGCACTGCATCTTTAGCACACCAGAGAAGGAGGCCTGTGCTCATAAAGAGAAATGCAGGCACTCAGTCTGGAGAGCAACTCAGTTGGATTTGGACCAAATTAATATCTTGAGCTGTCGATGCTGAAGCATCGACCACTCCCTTGACAAATAATTTTTGGTTGAGGCAGCAGGCAGGAGAAGTTCCCTTTTGGGAGATTTGGTATAATCTGTGGTTTCTTTTCCTGAAAAAAAATTAAAATTACAAGTCCCATTTTTTTAGTGGTTCATAAAAAGTTGCAAAAGGGAGAACATTATGGAGCAATAAAAGGTGTGTTTATGTGTATTCATAAGAAGTGGCTAGAGGCCAACTCCCATAAATGTGATGAGCTCCTACCTCAGCACCGAACAATTACAAGCACCCCAGAGGCTCCTATTTCACTTGAAAATGTAATGGAAACTTGCATCTGCAGTCCTTTCAGGCTAC
The DNA here is from genome assembly GCA_004024765.1 of Zapus hudsonius. Lineage (NCBI taxonomy): Eukaryota > Metazoa > Chordata > Mammalia > Rodentia > Dipodidae > Zapus > Zapus hudsonius. The sequence continues at coordinate 39,426 of PVHP010013581.1, forward strand.
TCAACTGGATACACACTGAACGCAGGCGCCTTCCCCTTTAAGGGTTGACAGTAAGCAAAATTGTAATATGCATGGCAGAAATGGTGTTTGGAGGCCAGTTCTTTCTCCGCTCCTGCCTGCTTTGGCAAATACCTACGTCTCCATGTGTCTGCTTGCATTTGCAGCCAGTATCCTTGGCTCTGAGGTCATCTGAATTTTCAGCCTCGGCTACTTACCGGGTTTTGAGACAGTCTTCTTATGGACACTTTACCATTCAAGCATTAAGGCAAGGTGCGTCCCATTGTGAAAACAAGACCTTTGATACCCA
>PVHP010013582.1:0-40710 GCA_004024765.1 Zapus hudsonius
AGGAGGGAGAGGGAGATGTTCTACCTAATCTGACTTGGGTTTTACCAGGACCCTGGGATAATAATTATGAAGACAGCTTATTCCAGAGGCACATGTACAGAGAACTAGGCCTTTCGGGGGAAGTGACAGAATTTTCTGATGGAATGTTCAAGGGAGAGGAGGCCAAAGTTACTGATATGAGTGAAGTAGCTTGAGGTTAGCTAGTCACTTCCTGCCAAGGCCAGGCAGTTGACAGCTTGAAATCTTATTTCATTCTACCATGACATTTTTCATAATTTTCACCAAATTTTAATTCTACAAAATTCATGCTTCAGAGGACAGCTTACAACACTTGGCAGTTTTCAATCATAAAAGGTTTTATTATAAGAAACAATGACATCAGGTAAAAATGCAAAAAATTGTGCAATTACGGCAAAATGTTTAAAAATATCTACACATTTGCCCCCGTAGGACTACAGTACTTACTACATACCTGAGCTCTGAACATTGAATGCAATTTTAAACTGGTGACAAGGAACTCTGCTTCCTCACAGATCACACCCACCTTTTCTCATGTCCCAGTGAAATCAGCTTGGTGCTAGAGCATCAATGTTCGGGTAACAGGAAGCAAAGGTGACAATAAAGGACACATCTCCACCTTCCTGCCACAGTCACAGCAAGGTCAGTTTCCAACCAGTGAAGACATACGGGAGAGTGTGGCGTACAGCCTTCAAATGCAACCCCAGTGAGATGGGCATTCTCATATACCATGAAGATGTGCTTCAGAGGTCTTACGTGAATTCACACACAGTCGTCGTGGGCTCCCAGGACCTCCTCTAAAATCACATTGGAAGCGGCAGCGCATCCCAGCTATGGAATGTAAACAGATAGTTCTCCATATGAACGTCAGTGTTTATTTTGCTCCAAGCTAAGCCTTGGCTTTGTCTCGAGACAGAAATCATACCCTCAACGCAGTTAGGACACAAGGTCAGCCAGTGGGCTGCTCTCTTCACAGGGCACATGGATGCTGCTAACTCAAGGGTGTACGTTAGGTTTCAAGTAATACATTTTCTAAGCACAGAGATTGTCAGGAAAATTACACAATGAAACTTCCAAAAATAAATTACACGGACAGCTATTGTAAAAGTTGATTTTTTCCCCTCCCACAAGCAATGCAAAATTATGAAGTATCATTCCAAAAAATTCACAGAAATAAACCCAAATGGCATGAAACTGAAGAAAACAGAAGACCAAGAAAAACTAGGGAGATAAAAATATTGGTTCATCAAATTTACAGAGATATCATAAACACACTAGCAAGGCCAATTAGAAAAAACCACATATCCTGCTCTGTAGGCCAAGATTTTATATGCTAATTCTATAATGCTATCCATGTAAGCATCTGCCTCAGAAAACTACCCTTACTCCCAGGGGTCTTTGCAAAGCAGTTGAGAAACTTTCTGGAAAACGAGGTATGTGCTGTGAAGAGGCCATGTTTCCAGTTAGATTCACAGTATTACATTCCAGTTTGTGTACAACTTCTGTTAAAGACAAGTGAGGAGAGTGTTTTCTTCCACACTGATGGCCTTTATCAGTTACACAGGAAAAGTCATGAAGACACAACCCATCCAAATGCTTGCTGTGGGCTTGTCCTTCACGCTAAGTGTCCTAGGTCATCACGAGGAATTTACAGTTAAGCATCCACAGTGGCTTAGTACCTATAGCACAGAAACCTGTAGTCGGTTCACTCCTCCTCCTCTATCGCCTTTAGCTAGGCCAAGTATTCCAGCAAAATATCAATCACTGTTGAGTGCAAACACACAAAAGAGGTTTTAACTGTAACATGAAACTTGAAAACCATTGAACTGTTAGGGCACATCAGGAACAGGGCTTTCCAAGCAGGTGTAAAGCTTCACACTGTAAGTTACCTTTCGTTGTACCAACAATGACTAGACAAACAGGTAGAAGATGGAAAGAAGGTAGGGCGACAAAACAGCCCGTGTTAGTGCAAACTTGGTATAATGGTCTCTATCGTAAAACTGCATCCAGTTAGACCAACGGACGGCCATTTCCTACCACACAAACAGCAACCCTTGTGAAATCACAAGGTGAAGGCCAGGAAACCAGCAGACTAATCTGAAAGGCAAACTCAGACCTTCTAAATCTACCTAGCTCTCCATGTGAGCTCTAGACTAGCACCAGGCAGTTACAAACCCAAGCCCTTTCCTGGATTTCCAAAAAAGAGACAGTGTTAGCACTTGGAAAAGTTAACTTAAAGTCACATGGGACATGGGACAGTCTGGCTAAACGTCCTCTCCTGACTGACTTTTCTTTCAGTCTCCACTAAGAACAGAACATTTAAATTTCGTACACTTGAAAATGGTACACAAAAATATATATGTAAATATATATATAAATATTAAGAATGAGGATGTTAGTCCTTCTCGGTTAGAGGTCACAGCTAGATAAAGTCCTAGTGATATTGCCTCATATTGTTACCCGTATTAAAATAAAGTCATGCTAAGCTAGTCTGGATGTCTCTACCCAGGAATACAGTACCCTAGCTGCTTTCATAAGAGTGCATAGTTGCCTTGATGCATCTGTATCTCAGGGACTACCACAGAATTCTAGGATGACAAAATGACTTACCCAGGGGTAAGAAGATGCTGATAATTGCACTTCGTTACCTTTTCCTTACTGAACCAAAAATATTGTGAAAGTGAAAGCCAGCCCCCCGCCCCCACCCTGTCATCTTTCACAGCACCCATTTCTGCATACAAAACTCTCCGTTCTTCCAGACTGACCGCACGTGTAAGACAAGACCCCTCTGTGTGAGCCCACTGTCAGAGCACTTTCTGGAGACACTGAGGGTACAGTTTAGCAACAGCGCATTCGAAATGACGGCCAAGGTCCCACAGGCGGTCTGGGGTCTCGTACACTTTCACCCACTGGTCAGCAATGTCATCGTACTGGTAGAGAGAGTTCTTTCTGCTCGTTCTGAAGATGTGCTCTTCCACGGTCACTTGAGTAGCTCGAACAAACAGGTGCAGTTTGTTCTGGAAAAGTACCAGCTTCAGGTAAGGGTTGATGGACTGATCGCACGGGAAGTCCTTCTTGCGGGTCCACTCGTTCAGCTCGATGTCATAGGCTTCCACAGTAAACACGCGCTGGTGGCTTCCACAGGTGCCGGCTATGTAGTAGATGGAGTCCTGGTAGACGGCCGCCAAGCCCTGGATTCTAGGCACGGTCATGGGCGTTAGAAAGCCCCAGTAGTCTTTCTGAGGCTCATAGAAGAGGAAAAATTCTCCTAAAAAAAAGAAAAAGGAAACAAGAATGTGCACATGTTCATGTATTTTGGGGTTGTATATTTAACTGTACCCTCCGAAGACTAAAGAACATATTTTGCTTTTTGAAATACATGAAGTAACAGATATCTTGTCAACCTGCCTTGAGATGGTTCCATTTGTTCTAGCCAAGCAAGTCTTATAGTTACTAAAGGTAAGCAAGTAAGGGCAAAAGGCTTCATGGCAATACACCATTAATACCAGTGTGCTACTCAGCTAGTGCACATGGAGGCATTCAGAATTATGCTTTAGGGTCATTGGTGGGTTTACCAAGTGTCACTACAATGCAAAGACAGGTTCCAACAAGAGAAAATTTGGCCTTAATAAGAGAAATCGCAATTCAGAAATGCCTTTGAGTCAGAGACACTCTTTGTGCTGAATCAGATTGCCAACAGGGATATGTTAGTCAGAGCAGTGAGTACTGACGTCCACTAACAATTACATGGTTTGTTTTTTGAGATGGGTCTGGACTGGCGCTGCCTCAGTCTCCAGAGTGCTGGGATTCTAGGCATGAGCCATCATGCCCAGCCAAAAGTAGCAAGTGTACAAAATCTCTAATGAAAATGTCAGCTCTGAGCAGATTAGGCCACAATAGTCAGTTCAGGCGGGCTAAACATCCCTTACATGAAATGCTTAGGACCAGAGGGTTTCAGATTTGGTGATACCTGCATGTACAGAATATGGTTATTCATCACAGTGTGCCTATTCCCTGAGGTAGGTGTGGGATGCTCTATGTGTGACATCAGTCTCGGAGCTTCAGCACTGTGGGTATTTAAGTTAGGAGTGCTCAACCTGTGAGACACAACCTTCCAACAGCTCATGTCAGGCTTGTTTATGCCAAGAGGCTTCGTTTCCATTAAAAATGCCTGATTCTAAGTTTTCCTTTACTATTTATCTTAAATTATGGTTCCTGACACTGGAATTTCAGCTGCCTACTTAATAACAGTGACATTTCAACCTCAATTTTACTTGAGCCCTCCTGACTATTCCCGATGCAGATGGCACTTAAAGCCTTTCAGCATGCGCCCATTCCATGCAAACTTCTCATCAGAACACAGAAAGATGATCTTTAAAGTCCAAAGTCTTTAATAAACTAAAACTAATGATAAAAAACTAAGCAAACTTGTAGGCCTCAAACTCCTCTTACATAAACTACAATCTCTGATTAAATGGGGTTCATTCTGACCCTGAAAGTCTATTATTTATTGTGGATTTGCTGTAGTATGCAAATTAAAATAGTCTTTACATTCCAATGAAGAGTCTAACTGGCTTGCCAGCACTACACATCACACATGTGCACACACAGACACACACAAATGCATGCACACGCACAGACATGGGAGGGTGATTTCATCATAGTGGATCATACACTCATCTAGACATACTGGATGAGTTATACATACATTCTTATACTGCATTTTTTGGCAAGATCAACAAGCCCAAATCATTTTGTGCTTTTTTTGTAACTGAATATGCTTCCAGACAATACTACTTCTTGGGAATTAACTTATTATTGAAGTTGAAGCAAATGAGTTCAGACATTTCTGAAAACCTATCAAAGGATTAGAGCAAAAATACATCATTGTTCAAATGGGATGGGGATTTGCGTGCACAAAGGGGAACATTTCCCTGTCTTATTAAACCAGGAATATGAGGAGGCCAGGAGCACAGCAAAGGTAACACTGCACTTAGGAGTCCAGCAACTATGACATTGAAGAAAATATTATCCTCATAAATCAGAAGCTAATCTACTCTCACTCACTTTCTCCTGCTGTGTCTTTACTAGAGTGCTGGTCAAAAAAAAAAAAGTAAGTTAAAAACTTTAGTGAAATTAAAATATTAACATAATTTAACAACCCCCTTGTAATCATTTCATAAAGCTTATATGAAACCCTTCAGTAAACAGTGTGACGTTAGCACTCTCTCTTGCTCTATCTGATTATATGATATTTTGAAGGGCAAAACAGCCATGCATTGACCTTGATTTATGCTTTAGTCTTAAAAACTGCTGAAATAGCCGAAAATGTTGAACTATTACTTACAAAAGGATGTTTTAAAAAATACTTATCACACATGAGATCAAAGCTCAAAAGTGTAAGATCACCTACAGAGACATTTCTATAATTTAAAAATATTCTTAGCTATGTTAAACAAGCAGAGAGAGAGGGAGAGCAAATGAGCACACCAGGACCTCTTTCTGCTGCAAACAAATTCCAGATGCATGTGCCGCTTTGTGTATCTAGCTTTATGTGGGTACTGGGGAACTGAACCTGGGCTAGCAAGCTTTGCAAGGCTTTTCAGGCTTTAACTGCTGAACCAACTCCCCAGCCCCTATTAAAACCTGTTTTTGACTCAAAGTTTACTTTCTAGAACAGACAACAGTTCCAACCAATAGTTGATGGTGAGAAAATGAGATATTACCTAACAGGAAGCATTGCCTATTTTAGTGTGAATAAGTAAGCCACCCCTCCACGAACAGCCCATCACTTGGGCACCTACCCTGTAAAACATAGATCTTTTCTTTGTACTCCACGGCATTATGAAATTCCATTGCAACTGGCATCGCACAAACAGTCATCCAACAGTTCTCTCTGCTGTCATAGCACTCCACGGACTTCAGCGAGTTCCTCCCGTCCCCCTCGTAAACACGCCCTCCGATAGCGTACACCTTCCCGATGCAGTATACTAGCTTGCAGCCTATTCTGGCCCGAAGCAAAGGTGGCTTGGAGAGCCACCGATTGGTGGAGTGGTCATACATCCAGAAGTCATTCTCTGCCTTATGGTCGATGGAGACCTCGCTGCTGCTTGGCCTGTACCCTCCTGCGATGTAGATGTCGTTATCTGGAGACACGAGAATCCCCACTTCTCTGAGGTCATTCGGTGGTTTGCATAGTTTAAACACTTTTCCTGTGGCAACATCGAGACAAGGCACTGTTTGCTTCTTTCCTGAGTGCTTGTGGGCAGCGTCGAAGCAGATGACCATTTCGGAGGCGGTCATTCCCAGCCTCTGGGTACAGCCGTTGGTGCTGGATGGACCTTTCTCTACACAACTTTTGGCTATTGCCTGTGCAAACTGAGGTGGAATCTTCTCTATGAAGGTATCTTCCATCAGAGGAAAACGTATACACTTGGCAAAGACCTCTGGAAGGTGCTCTTCCCTCTCCGCCTGCTCATGCTCAAACCACCTGACGATGCTCTCATAGACGTGCTCCTCTCGGTCTACGTTTAGGTCGTCGCTGTCCAGGATGCTGATCAGCTGGTCTTTGGTCAGCTGGAGGAACTCTTGCTCTTTGGTGACACACAGAAACTTTTTGCGAATGTATTCTTTCGATCGATCTATGAGTTCCTGATGCCCGTAATGATCAGCAAAGATAAAGACCCCAATAGAATTCTGGGGGTCCAAGTGACTGATCATGTACTTAGCACACTGGTCTTGGATGGAGGGGATCTGGAAGATGCTAGCTGTAGTGAACAAGGCTTGAACATTGGCCTCTGTCAGGGTGACTCTGGAGGTATAGGCATAGTTCAGTACTAAATTCATCGATTCAGCCTCAACACCGATTATCCGAACTTCTTTTTGAGTACTTTCTGTAAGGCCGCTAGTGAACATGGATCTAAGAAAGGAAAAAATGATGAATATGCATGTGTACTACAAATAGGAATTATCATGATATTTATAAACTGTAAGGTTACCACATGAACCTTTGGTGGCGAAAATGAACACACTCCCTAACGGTCTGTACAGAGATGAAACTGACCACTGTCCGGGTGATCCACTTTGAAATATGCCACTCTGGGAAGTCCTTCCAAGCTGGATCACCGAGGCACTGGCTGCAGGAAAGGCCATGGGGCCTGTCCTGATACGCAGCAAGCCATGGAAACTCCTCCAGAAGGGTGTCCTTCACAGGTCCAGGCTGGAAAATAGCCTGGATTGCCAGAGTGACTGTGGCAGCAGTGAGCCGGAATAAACTAGCTCTGAAGTAACTGTTATCTATCACCAGCTTCTTCACCTTCACACACACACACCCCTTAAGTAACATCCCTAAGTAACCCTAGAATTTATTGCCTTAGTCCCAATAGCTACTTGCCCTAATATTCCTTCACAAATTTAATGTTGTTTAAAAAGTATAAAAGCACCATGCTTTGATAATTTCTTCAGACTTCAGTTTCTTGTGAAAATTCCAATGTATATACAAAATTAATACAACTTTCATGCTTATGCCTTGTTAGTCAGCTCTTGTGTTGAGCCCAGGAGCCCACCCAAGAACATGAGAACTACAGGGAGGGGGCACAGGGTTCTGTCTCCCCACAATGCTTTCTGTGAGAAAGGAGAATATATCCTTAACCACTGAGCCATCTCCCCAACACAAAAACATATGACAATAAAGTTTATTTTTTAAAAACACTGCATCTAGGGGACTTTTGATGAAGAAAACCCAGATGTTCCAATGCTTCAGATGGTTGTCAATTCAGGTGCTGAACAACTCACCTATACAGCTAGTTACCAATTAAGAAGAAAAATAAAGCCCTTAATTGGGTAGAGATTAACTCCCTACAGAGAACATCCTCACACATCCCTTTATCATGGGAACCAGTCCTGACTTGGACAGGCTGTTGTCACACTTGAGTGGTCTGATACCTGAGGGTCCTTATAAACTACAGACACACAACATCCTCAGCAGCAAAAACTTCTAATAATCGTGCACCTATTGGAACAGGAAGCTGCCACACCTTTCTAATTCCTTTGCCTGCGACACAAGGCTTAGAAATGATTAGATTTAAGATTCCCACACTGAGGGGGAGCCCTGGTACCAAGAAACTTCTGTGCAGAACTCTAGCCAGAGTTAAGACCCTGTTCATTCAGTTTTCAGCCACACATTTTCAGGTGAATGTCTTGTCTTATGAACATTTCCAGGCACTTTACATTCTTAGAAAGGAAGAAAATCCATTGTCAGCATACTCCTTTTGTCTGTCTTCAAAGCGGATTTTAATGCTACATGACATTCCTGTGCTTGAGCTGAACAGACCATAAACTGTCAGTGAGACCTTCTCACTTTGAACTTTCAGCTCATTTTCTCTTGCTAGTCAAAGATAAGGGACACAGAGGAACTTTTTAAAAAAGGACCATTTCACTATCTTTGTTTCTGACATGTCACACAGGAGGAAGCCTGGCTTCGGGATCAAAATCTGGCCTAGGCCACTGAAGAGGCAGGTGACTTGGCATCATCACACAGCCTCACTGTGTGAACTGGAAACAACCGTGCAGGTACCTGCTCAGGTGCGCTCAATGCAGAGCTTGGTACATCCGCAACACATAAATGGTCTACTCATTCCTGACTTCGCAACTCACTATCCTGTGATAATTAGTCGTCCAATGACCTACCCGAGGCTGTATTAACCAGCACCCTGAAGAGAGGAACCAGAAACTAACTGACGTCTGGAACATTACAGAGGCTCCAAGAAAGAAGCACATTCGAGAGCTGCCAGCGATGGTTCGGCCATCACTTCATGAACCACTTTAATACTCGAAGTGAGCACCTGAGACAGAAGAAGTTACCTTTGCCAATCTCTCCTTACGACAGGAAGTGATTTTTCAGACCCAAATTAAAATTTTTACTTTTCAGTACATGATGACGAACAAAAGGAACAGAAAATGACGATGAGAATAGAGCTTAAAGTGCTTCTGAAAGTCCTGGAACGAATCACTTTTAAAGACACTTTCACTCCACTGCTTTCAGCTCCATGTCACAGACCACCCACCGAAGGAGCTTTGCAGATACTCTCCTAGGCGTAAACTCTAAAAATAGTTACACACACCAAAAGATACAGCAGGAGTAACTTTTAGAACAAATTCAAGACCATCACTGTCCAATAAAACTTACGCTGACAAGAATGCCATATCATCTATACTGCCCAATAAGGCAGTCACCAGCCACGCAGATAAGCACCTGATACGGGTGGTGTGCATGTGTCACTCAAGTTTTTACTTTTCATCTTAAAATATTTTACCTATTTGCAAGAGAGGGTGGAAGATGAGAAAAACAGCCCCTTAGGACCTCCTGACTCTGCAAACAAACCCCAAATGCATGCACCACTTTGACCATTAACTGGGTCAGGCGTTGTAGGCAAGTGCCTTTAACGACTGAGCCATCTCTCTAGCCCTGAAATTTTTATTTTATAATTTAAAATTATTTTAAATTGCCACAGGTGAACTGATGGCTTCCATATTGGGCAATACAGGTCTGAGGTTTTTTTTTTGTTTTGTTTTTTTTTTAAAGAGCTTAATCAAGCAAAGCCTGATGATTGCCTTCAAAACAATTGCTTTTTCTTTTTTTTGTGTGGGGGTGGGGGGAAATGTCCTAACTCAGTGTAATAACCGAGAAGGCAGCACCGGGTGGGGTGGGGGTCCTAACTCAGTGTAATAACCGAGCAGGCAGCACCGGGTGGGGTGGGGGTCCTAACTCAGTGTAATAACCGAGCAGGCAGCACCGGGTGGGGTGGTGGTCCTAACTCGGTGTAATAACCGAGCAGGCAGCACCGGGTGGGGTGGTGGTCCTAACTCGGTGTAATAACCGAGCAGGCAGCACCGGGTGGGGTGGGGGTCCTAACTGTAAATAACCCAGCAGGCAGCCCCGGGTGGGTGGAGGTGTGGGGTTCCGGCAGTGACTACCTGAAGTACGGGCTGATGGCCGCGAGAACGTTGCGATGGCAGGAAAAGGTCTTCCCGTGGTCCACCTCCACCACGATGTCCGTCAGCTGTCCGTCCTCGTACATGGCTTTGAGCTGCTGGAGGACGCTGCAGGCGTGCGCGGGGTCCACGCCGTCGCCGGCGCCCGCCGGGTCTGCAGGTGGAACCCCATTCGGCGTTGGGGAAGACTTCATCAACTCTAAGCAGGGAGGGAAAAAAACCGTACAGCCACGAGTTCGAAGCCAGGGACGGCGTCGCGGGGGCGTTGGCGGTGCTCGTTTTATTTATGGGTCTATTTATGAGGATCTTCTTCCCACCACGCACGCGCGAGCGTCTACACGCGGGCTCACGACCCAGCGACCGCGGAGCCCCGGCGAACCCGAAGCCGGCCGAGAGGGGAGCGCCGCCGAGGGACGGCGGCCGCCGAGGGACCCTCCAACCGCCTCGCGAGCCGCGCGGGCTGCGGTCCGCGGGGAGCGCCGACGGCGGACGGCGGCCGCCGAGGGACATCTCCAACCGCCTCTGGACCCTCGCGCCGCGGAAGGCGGCGGGAACCCGGACTCCCGTCGGGGCGAGCGGCCGCGCCGCGCCGCCCTCCCCGGCGGCCCGCCCGCTCCTCCCACAGCACACCACTCACCTGCCGACGCAGCCATATTTAAAGAGGAAATGTCATTTCGCTCCTCCGGCTCCCGGGTTCCGGCTCTTCTAAGCTTCGCCAAGCCAATGGGTGGCTTCCTGGCCAAGGCTCCGCCTCCAAACTCTGGACACTGGTCTCTGATTGGCTAGTGCGCGGCGCTATGCACGTCGGGAAATGTAGTTTCGAGTCCCCCGGTCCCGCGTGGTATGGGTCGGGCGAAGGTCCAAGCTGAGCGCTCCCATTGGCTGGTTCGGGCGAAGGTGGGAGCGCGGCGCCTACCGGCAGAAGAGTTCCTCTGTGGTGAGCTGTCCTGAGGTGAGGTAGGGGAAGCGCTTCGACGGCTTCTCTTATATATAAGCTGTGTGTACTCAAAGGATATATGTTTTTTCAACCTTTTTCTTCATTCCCTAACCTTTCTGCCATTGACTGGCTTCCGGTCTGAAAATGCGCTCTGCGTGAGGACTGTGAACCCACGAAATGTTGAAGACAGACAGGAGGATTGTTTCCAAGAAATAAACATATATGTGTGTGTGTGTGTGTGTGTGTGTGTGTGTAAATAAACAAATTAGTAAATAAATAAAAATAAATAAATGAATGGCATGACATCCCACCCCGCAGGGAAATATCCAAAAGCAAACGGCCTGGGACAGCCACCTGTGACGCCATTTGCAGGTGCATCACCTTGACCAGGTGTCTGCTTTCCACAGGTGAGCTGGGCTGTGAGAAGACTGGCACCTCCCTTGGCTCACTGGGCATGCCCAGGAGCACCTGTCCACAATCCAGATGGCTTCCTTTCTGTCCTTTGAACATGAAGACCTTATGCCCACTGGGATGGATGTCCATTCAAGAAATAATGGGGCCGGGCGTGGCGGCGCACGCCTTTAATCCCAGCACTCAGGAGGCAGAGGTAGGAGGATAGTCGTGAGTTCAAGGCCACCCTGAGACTACAGAGTGAATTCCAGGTCAGCCTGGGCTAGAGTGAGACCCTACCTCAAAAAAAAACTAAATAAATAAATAAATAAAAAAGAAAAGAAATAATGGACAGCCAGAGCCTGGGGACAGAGTGAATACCCAAGCCCTGGCCCTTTCCTCTATGTGGGGTCTTAAGTAAGACCTTTAACTCTTCAGCATTTAGATCCTTGACGTTCACATGGGAATGATAAGTCAATATTCTTTCTACATTCTTTTGGAAAGAAAGCAGAATTTTTATTGTTGATCTATTTTTTATTTGCTCATCTTGTGTCTGGCATCTAACAGGGTGCTTGACACATTATATATACTTAAATAAAAATTTAAAACATGAAAAGTATAAAAGAAAAAATGTAATGGACCTTTGAATGTAAGGAATCGTAACAGTAATAGAGTGGAATCTGTTTATTTATTTATGATTTTATTTAGTTGAACCTGAGCTTGAACCTGAGGCCTCAAGCAGTCACAAAAACACTCTACTACTGAGATACATCCCCAGCAACAAGGTAAATTAATAAAAGATCTTGGAATTTAGAGAGAGAGAGGGAGGGAGGGAGAGGAAGAATTGAGTTCCTAGATATGTTCAATTTATAAATTTTAAAAGTGGTGTTTTCTCAGGACTAGGGTTTATGGCCACCATATTTTATAATCCCTTCTTTACAAAAATCATTTCAGCATAGATCTGCATGACTAAGAGTCAACTTTTTTTTTTTTTCGAGGTAGGGTCTTGCTCTAGTCCAGGCTGACCTGGAATTCACTCTGTTTTTTTTCTTTTTTTAATATTTTATTTATTGATTTTCAAGCAGAGAGATGAGAGAGAGAGAGAGAGAGAGAGAGAGAGAGAGAGAGAGAGAGAGAGAGAGAGAGAGAGAACGCACCAGGGCCACCACCTTGTGGTTCTGGTTTATGTGAGTCCTGGGGAATTGAACCCTGGGCCTTAGGCACTAGAGGCAAGTGCCTTAACTGCTGAGCCATCTCTCCAGCCCTGGAATTCACTCTGTAGGCTCAGGGTGGCCTTGTACTCATGGTGATCCTCCTACCTCAGCCTCCCAAGTGCTGGGATTAAAGGCGTGCACCACCACGCCCGGCTGTAAATTTCAATTTTTATAAGCTCGAATTACTAATGATTTTGTTCATGGTATCATGGTATTAAGAAAAATGGCATCACTTCTCAAGATAACATAAAAATGCAAATCACACATTATTCAGGGAATACTTAAATATAATTGCTTATCAGAAATCCAAATTTAATTGACAACTTTTTCAACCCTGTTAAAATAGGAGACTTTCTACTTACTCCTTAAGAGACACTTGGCCCATTTTCTATTTTGTTTTGTTTTGGCAACGAGGGTTTACCTATGGATCCCAGGCTGGCCCCTCCTCAACCTTCCAAATGGCTGGAATTTCAGTTTTGTGTCACCATGCCTAATTCAATTTTTCTATCTGATGCTCAGCTGATTAAACATCAGACTGGGTAATATTGCTAAAAAGCTTTCCGATTCTTTAACTCATAAGGGTTTACCGTCATGAGGCAAAATACAAAGATCAAGTGTAACCTAACCATAAATTTAAGAAATGAACATCTGGAATTCCAAGCTTGCCACTCAAGAAACACATTATTAATAGGCTCCTTTGTACTGAGCAGGTGGCATCACGTGATGAAGATGTTTTTTTAATTTAATATTCATTGTCCATAATGAGTTACATTATTTAGTGGGCAAACCATGCGTTGTTATCCCGACTTCCCCAATTCCCCCCCCTCCCCATCCCTGATCAGTTGTATATCCTCCTTCGTGGGCTGTCTGTATTAGTCCTTGTGGCAAGGGATCCTGTATATCTTAGTACTCATCCCGGTCTTCCTGGCCCAAGTGAAGATTTTTATCATTATGAAACACTTTAAAATCACAACAAGTACAACCTCAAAACTGAGGTAATATCTTGCTAATTCTCAATGATCTTTAAGAATGCAAACAAGATTCTGTTCCAGGGTAGAAACATGTAGGCCAAGACTACAGTGCTGTTTTCAAATAAGGTGGCTCTAATTTCAAATTTACTAAAACCCTATTAAACCTCACAGTCAAAATGAAAAGGCAGTTGCCAAGGTAATCCAGTGTTCTCCTTATAATATTAAGTACTACCTTGTCCTTTGAAGCAATTTTACCCCGTGTTTATTATAGTTTCAAGTATAACTATGAAGGATAGATGAAAATTGAAAATCAGCTCAGATTATTGGAAGTACAAGTGTTCTGTCTGTATTTAAGTCAGAGTAGACATTCCATTCAGAGCTGTGTCCCCGTGATGATATGTCGGCAGAGGCAGAGAGGATTGCTGTTGTCATGATGGTTTGGGAGAAGTCTTCACACTTAAATTGCAGTGCAGATGGACGGTCGTAAAGCAACCAACTTGAAAAGGGAGAAAAGCTTTGCAGTGGCTTTGCCGGTGTTTTCCCCCTCAGTTTGGAGAGGGCGGCTTTCAGCAATTATCAGTGGTGCTCAGGCTGCCTCAGCAACTATGCCACCCAGCGCAGGCGCAATGGCAACTCTGAGGACTGAGGGGTGGAAGAAAACAGAACCTCACTTCTGCAAATCGATTCTGCAGCTTTCCAAGCTCCCTCTTTAGCACTGGTGGAGGCTGTGAAATTGACCAGCGCTTTATTAAATGAGAGTCAGGAGTGAACAATGGAGACTTGCACCTTTCAGCAGATGACATCCTCGGGAATCTACCCTCAGCTACAACCTGGCATTTGTCCTTGCTAAAGACTTCTGTGTTAACTGGATTAATGCCTGAAAGGGAACAGCAAAAGTGATATTTTTCCCATATAAATTTAATTCCTCATTTAACCTCTTTAAATTTTTATTTACAACTAGAGAGAGAGAATGTGAAAGGGTGCAGCAGGGCCTCTTGCCATTACAGATGAACTCCAGATGTATGCACCACTTTACATAAGTACTGGGAATCAAACCTAGGCCATCAGGCTTTGCAAGCAAGTGCCTTTAACCTCTGAGCCATTTCTACAGACCTAAATATAAATTCTTTAACATACACATTGCAAGTGATTTACTTTCTTTCAAATACACAGCTCAAAAAAGATCATTTTAGAGACATCTTGATTAAGTATACTTGCCTACATTAAATGATTTCATCATATATGTATGTAGATGATTAACCGCTAATAGTTGTTGACTGTCTTTCACTTGTCTACTACAAAATTGTATGACTGAACAAGATCAGAGATTCTGAATTGAGTTACTCTACTGGACCTTAATTTACTCAGTGATATCCAAATTTAGGTTGATTTCAAGAGTAAAGGCTACTGTTAACATGTGAGGGAGACATTAACACTCTCCTCCATTTGAAAATTAATTTATAAACCAAATGGAGCTAGTGGAGTTAAACGTGTTTGTTGGTTCTTTCTGACCCTAATGATGGGATCTGATTTTTCATGGAGTCACTAAAAAGCCTCAATGGGAGGAAAAGAGCAAGCAGAGGTCTTTAGCATCCACACCCAGGAGCTGACATTCATAGGCAACAGGCATCAGGTACTCGGAGAGAAATACTTCAAATGCAGCAGAGAGAACATAACTGCATATTGATAAGACAAACCTATTGATGTACTACAATATTGTCACAACTGTTTAAATTTTATTCCTGGGTTGGTAGACCGCAGGGTTTCTTATTCTTGGCGCTGTTGTTTTGGCAGGAAGTCCTGTGTATGGTCATACAGGGCACAGCCTCTCTGACCCCCACCCACTGGGGCCAGTGGCATGTCCCAGTCTCAGAATGAAACCACAAATATCCCAGACATTGTCACATGTTTCCTGCAGAGAAAGCCATCCTGTTCTAAATATGTTCCTTACCGTTCTGTGTTCCTCTGGCTATAGCTTCTCCTACTTTGTTGACAATGCTAGTGAGCTTACACCAATACAGCACGATGTTGATTCACCACTGTTTTCTTTACAAATATGCATCACACAGAGTGAATGTGCCCTTCATTTTATAAACAATGTATGTTTTGCTCATAAATGTCATCTCTTGCATTACAGATCCATTTATTTCCCATTTTCTCCTTCATCTTTAAGCATGGTCGCTGTGGTTTTTCTCATCGGTATCTGTTCTTATAAAATACCTCTTTCTGTTTTTCATGACCCTGTGATCAATATGATAGTACTGGAAGTGTGATTGCAGAAGCAGAGGGTGAGTGCTGTGCTCTGAGGGGCACAGAGGGCTTGAGCAAGGAGTGCAAGCTGCAGAAGGAGGTTATGGCTTCGCCCCTAGAATCAATGGAAAAGGGCCAACAGCCCCGTCACCATGTGTGTTTGAGGACATCTGACATCTGATATTTTGTGTGGTTTTAAGCCACTAACTAGTAGCGATGTGTTCCAGCACCACTGGGAAGGAATAGAACGGAGTACTTGAGACCGAAAGAGTGGGCAGAGCTTGCCAACAGCATGTTTCTAGGTCTCACGTTTGCTCTTCTCACCTCCATAAAGTGTTTTTTAAATATTTCCATTTATATATTAAAGAGAGAGAGAATGTGTGTGAGTGTGGGTGTGGGTGTGCCAGGGCCTCTTGCTGCTATAAATGAACTCTAGATGCACATATCACTTTGTGCGTTTGGCTTTCCATGGGTACTAGGAAATCAAACCCAGGCCACCAGGCTTTGCAAGCTAGTGCTTTAACCACTGAGCTGAGCTATCTTCCCAGCCCATAGTATTTAATGTTAAAGACTAAGAAGAATTTCAACATTTGCAGAAACTCAAAGGAATCGTGGTTTGAAGGGCAGACTTATGAATGGAAAATTACTAGGGAAATAATCACTCCAAATCGTGCTTGACCTCAGTGGGTGCTAAGTGAGTTAATCATCCTTTGAGAATGTAATGTAACCTGTTAGGCAACTGCCCAAAGGCCTGAATACCTCAGGACATGGGTATTTGGGCACCATCTTTGGAAAATGAACTACCTTATTGGGGCTTGTTATAAAGATAGCAAATTAGGACGATAGATACCACACATCTTTCTCCTGCTTATGGCGGAATTTGTCTGTGTCTTAAACCAAAATTATAATGCTAATTAGATAAGAGACAACACAAGCCAAAGAAATGCCCTCAGTGGCTGGGCATGGTGGCACATGCCTTTAGTGCCAGCACTCAGGATGCTGAGGTAAAGGGGTGGGACTAGAGTGAGTTCCAGGTCAGCCTGAGCTAGAGCAGGACACTACCTCGAAAAACAACAAACATGCATATTTCACATGCAGCTCTCTTGCATATCCAGTTCAGTTCCTAAGAAAGAAGTAAATTCATTTAAACAGCTCTCTTTTTACTTACTTGAACAGCTCAGTTTACCAAAACCCACGGAGAAGCACCTAGCTGTAGCTGGCCTTGCTCTATGTCCAATACAAGTCCATTTCCAGTCATTTCTCAAGGTATCTCCAGAAAGCCCATAGCCCTAACTTGGGTGTATATGTGTGCATTATAGTGTGAATCATTCTCTAGAATTAGACTGCCCAAGTTCATGTTCTCCTTGGATTATTTTCTACCTAAGAACTGGTACTAACTGTAAACATCTGTCCCTTTCATCGGCTTTGAAATGAGCTAATAAGAGGACTGTTCAGAGGACTAAAGAAAATAATTCATTTAAGTTCATTAACATATTTAGTTTAGTGACCTATTCAAAAAATAGAAAATAATAGCTAATGGTAATAGTCCGAGAGTGAAATGAAAATTCCATTTAATTTGCTAAACAATTATAGCAATTGATTTGTTGTGCTTCCCGGCAAAATAGGCAGTTGAGAGATTAATGGTCGGTAAGCTGGGGCAGGAACCAAAGATGTGATCGTCTCCCCAGCCCAGAATCTAGATGCAGGCTCATCTTCCCTGGTGATTTCCAGTCTTGTTAAGGGTGTGAGTCCTGCACGCAGAGGTATTTTGACTCATAATACCTCTGAAGCTAAAATCAACCTTGTGTTTTAGGTTAGGCTGTGCTGCGCTATGATAGCACACACTCCTGCACGTCCAGGGGTTCAAATCATCAAAACTTAGTTTCTCACTCAGCAGGGGACTCTTTCTAACAATTCCTCAGCATGCCAGCCAGGAGCAGCCTCCATCACCACCACAGAAAGAAAGCTGCATGCTGAGTTGTGCACTGACTCTTGAAGTTTCCACAGAGAAGAAAGGGGCCTCGCCTCCATTCACATTGATAAATCCACAGCCAGCGCACACCTTTAATCCCAGCACTCGGGAGGCAGAGGTAGGAGGATCACCATGAGTTCAAGGCCACCTTGAGACTACAGAGTGAATTCCAGGTCAGCCTGGACTAGAGCAAGACCCTACCTTGAAAACCCCAGAAGAGAGAGAAAGTGCCAGGAATACTTGTACTACTGCAGGACCATGTTAGACACTGGTAGGGATGCAGAAATAAACAACACCAAGGTAAATGAGTCACCTCTACTCCTGCTGTTTTGTCCTCCAGCAGACACACAAGGGTGTCTAGAGACAACTTGGCTTGTCACAGTTTGGAGTGTGGGTAGATAGAGGCCAGCCCAGGTTAGCTTCCAGAACAGATAGTTCCTCGGCTCCAAATGTCCATAATGCTGAGGCGGAGAAACTCTAGTCGATGGTAATTTTCACATACATGCATAGATTGCTGAAATAAAATTTAGGCCTTTGAAATGTCTTCAATTCAGACAATATATCCCAGTGTTTATGAAAGGAAGTGAAAGGCCAGATCTTGTGGTACACACCTATAACCTCAGGTCCTAGGAAGACTGAGGCAGGAAGATACCAACCCCAAAGCCTGCCTGAGCTACAGAGTGAGTTCAAGGTCAGCCTGAATCATTTAACATGATGATGCCTCAAGAGGAAGAGAAGTCTGGGGCCATAGTTCAGTGGTAAAGTGCTTCCCTAGCATGCACAAGGTCTGGGTTTGATCCTTGGCACTGAAGAAAGAAGGAAGGGAAGGAGGGAGGCTGGAAGGGAGAGCAGGAGGGAGGGAAGGAGGAAGTCCAAGTGTGCTCTGCATCACACATTACTTGTTCAAGCATAAGGTATTCAGATGTGTAGGTCTGGCATGACCATTTTAAGCTTCCAAGGAGAGACTTTGGCTTTATTTTTGTTCATCTTTTCCTTAAAAGACTTTACAATTCAAATTTAAAACATTGCTCTTCAAAATATCACAAATATTTCTGCCAACTTGACTAAGAATGGAAAAACATGTGATAAGACATAATTAGATAGTGACAATAATAAGCTTTATATGAGAGCTATTTTGAGACCTCCATTTTCAGACATCATTCTAACAGTCTGCTGTGACAGGAGCAGTCAGGAAATGGCTGAATCTAAGTGACCAAGATATAGCTCACCCATTTAATTGTGTTTGTGAGACAATCTTTGTCAAACACAGGTGTATGTAAGGATATTTTATACCTCAAAGGTGAGAAATTATACATAAATTTCACTGAGAAGATTTTGATCTTTGAGCACCCACTTGCTTTAGAATTTAAGCTTAAAGTTATTCACCAGATAGAAATTTTCGTTTCCTAATCTGAGGTTTCCTGAACATGATTGATTCCAGGTTTGTGGGTTGTTAACTTGTGAGTCAGAAGGCAAGAGCTGTTCTGAGTAGAAAACACACAGCATGGTGTCTCGGAAACAGCTTCAGAGGGCTTCAAAAATGTTAGGAATGTACAAAATGAATAAACTGCTCATTTTTCCATGGGTGTTTGTCCAGCGACTTCCTAGTGATTCTGAGTAGAAGCTTGGAGTACAAATAGAATGCAAACACATCATTGCTTACTCAGGCTAAGACAGGTCAAAGAAACATCCCTGAGTCAGCCCACCGTCCTCATTGCCAAGGTTCCTGTAGTCTCAAAGGAAATTTCTTCATCACAAACTTGGCCCTTTTCACACCTGTCCTTGGTGAATTTCCCTGGTCCTTTCACTCCCTGGGCTGTTTGTTGAGAAGACAAAGTCAAGGTCTTAGCAGTGATGGCCATGGTTTCTATAACTTCACAAATAGTGTAACAGTCCATATGTCACATGAGAGGCATCAAGCTAAATCAAGTCTTAACCTTTTTGGTAGACTGAAGTTTCTGGAAACTCATACTATAGTTGCAGATTCAAACATGTTCAAATAAAATAATAATAATAATAATAATAATAATAAAAAACAAGCCAAGCCTCTAGATATAGGAAGTAGTAGAAAGAGTTCTACTTAAATAAACTATTGCAGTGAGATGTCAGTAAGGATTCTTTCAAGGGCTATGGAGGATACCTCATGGTAAAGTAGGTGCCTGGCATAAGCACTTAGAGAGCAATTTGGGGGCATAATATGTCCATGTTGCCAAACAACAGCAGTAACATCCCTCCCTAGAGTTTGCGCCTTTTCCAGTTGGAGGCTTTTTACTAAGTTTTCAATATCAGACATGAATTCCTTCCCATGGAGCAGGCCTCAAACCAAATTAGAGATCAATTATGGGGTCAGCCCCACAACAGGCATGCCACTATTGCACTAATGGGCACATCTTGTTTGGGGGGGACCCCACTGGCTCGGGTGTTTTTAATGCTTGGCCCCCAACTAGTGGCAGTCTGGGGAAGTTGTGAAGTTTGGGAAGTGGAGCCCTGCTGGAAGAGGTGTGCCAGCCACTAGTGGCCAGCTGTAAGGTTTATTAGTCTGGCCCTGCTGGGTGTTAGGAATTATTTCAATAAATATTATTTCTTATGTGATGCCCGGGCTTCCTGATCTGTCATGATGAAATGTCCCTCAAAACTATAAGCTGAAAATTAACCCTTTCCTCCCATAAGCTGCTTTCAGTTAGGTGTTTTGTCCCAGCAACAAAGGTAACTGCTACAGAGGTTTGGGTGGGCACTAAAACCTGATTGCTAAGAAGCCTCTTCTTCCAGGTTTGCACACCTGGAAAGGTGATGGACAGCAACGAGAGCTTGCAGAGCCCTGTTGGGCTAGATGTGGACCTCAGACAAACTTAAGGAAATTTCAGCTCCTGCCTGGCTCAGCTGATGCTCAGTGCCTCTTTGAGAGACAGCTTTGGTAAGTAACTCTCCTCTTAAGGGATCTCCCACCATGTCGCGGTGTGCTTTTCTTACTGATCTTGGGGAGGGGGAGGGCAGTGCTTGACCTGTAATCCGCCTCACTGGTGAGCACGGTCATTCAGCGAGGGTCCCTGAGTGTGGGCCTTATCTCACCAGTCAAATGTGCTCCAAGTAAAGGATTGAAAGAGTTGTGTTTAGCCAACAGCAGTGTTCCCCTTAATGAAGAGGGCACTGTTTGGAACTTGGCTCAGCCTAAAGGCTTGTGTTGATGCCTGAGAGAAGATGAACATGAAAGGAGGGAAATGGAACAGGCTTGAGTGGCTGCCTGGTTCCCCCTGGCTGGTCACCAGCTCTCTCCTGATATTCTTAACCAATGCCTGGCTTCTGTGGACAAGAGATGCAGCTGCCTTTCAGAGGGTGCACTGCTTGTGAAGGGGAAAGGGTACTTGTCCCTGGCTGGTCTTCCCTTGTGATGCTTGGCAAAGTCTTGGTCTCTGGAGAAATGAATTCTGTTGCTCAGATGCGTCGAGAAATCAAAGTTAAATCAAAGTGGATGTAAGGTAGATGTATTGAGTATGAAGTTCCTGGCATAGATGGTATTAACAGAGTCAGCTCTTGAGTAGGATCTCACCTGTGCTCTCTGCTCTGCTCACCTGTGCTCTCTGTTCTGCTCACCTGTGCTCTCTGCTGTGTTCACCTGTGCTCTGCTCTGTTCACCTGTGCTCTCTGCTCTGCTCACCTATGCTCTGCTCTGCTCATCTGTGCTCTGTTCTGCTCACCTGTGCTCTCTGCTCTGCTCACCTGTGCTCTCTGCTCTGCTCACCTGTGCTCTCTGCTCTGTTCACCTGTGGTCTCTCATTTGGTTTCAGAAATTGGTCCTTGATTGCACCATAAGTATACAGTTGGACAAGAAAAGCTCCTTGGAAACTTTGAACTGTGACTTTCAGTTTTAGATACCATATTTATTGAAAATTTTCACAGAAACTGAGGCAGTCTGTATTTTAGAATTTCCTTGGGGGAGATAAGGAGAATATACTGTCCCCCTTTTCCTAGTAATGCAAAAGCTCTGAACATCTCTCTCTGCATGTGACTGCAATGTCCTGGGGCCTATACTGAGGGTGTCTTTCAAGTCCCTGGATGGAGGAGATTCACTTCCTTGACCAATAACCTTGGAAAAAGGAAGGACTTATGTCTATATTACTATAATGATTAGTGATGCCCACTTATTTGGAAAGCATGCCTAAACATGTTATACATATGTTAGAGTCTAATAAAAGCTGCAAAAATCAGCACATGAATCTCTACCTTTGGAATCCATTTTTAGAGTCATTTTAAAATAGTACAATTACATCACTGACTACTATACTAGTTAGTGTATGTGCAAGCCTAAATGTGTGGGAAGATTTAAAAAATGTCCTTGGAGCTTTCAGATTTGTTTTCCCATGTTGACTCCAAACTCGGTGAGAAATGGCAGTTCTTGCTGTTGTCTTTTGCAACAGATTGGGTGTGTCTTTCAAAGGATGTCCTGATGGGCTTTGAACATTCGGATATGAAAACTTGAAGGAATGACTGTTGAAACAGATGGCTGTATGTTCTTTGGTGATGCAAAGAAGAGCTTCTGAAAGTATTAAAACCTTAATGCTGAAGAAAAATTTAAATAATGTAAATGCCTCTAGAAAAATTAATCTGAAAAAAATATGCATTACAGATTTTTAAAAAGAATTTTTATTTATTTGAGAGAAAGAGAAAGAGTATGGGCACATCTGGGCTTCCTACCACTGTAAAAGATAGATAGATGATACATAGATAGATGATAGATAGATACATAGAGAGATAGATACATAGATATATATATAGAGAGATAGGCAGATAGCTAGAAAGATGATAGATAGATAGATAGATAGATAGATAGATAGATAGATAGATAGATAGGTTAGATAGAACATAACCCACTGCTGAAATTAGATGGAACTGGGCTATACATTTCATGGAAGTCCTCACTGCCTTCAGTCCCCACAGAACCAACTTGGTACATGTTGTCAATGGTTTTGTGACTCCAGCTCTGTTCTAAAGCCTGCAAGAAAGCAAGTTTGTTCTTATAAACTATTAATGATTACCTCAACTGCATGATATTAGTTTAAATTTATATTGATTGTTTATACCTAAATAACTTTAATTTCATAAATCTGGTTTTCTCATGCCTCCGAGAAAACAGCTCAGTGTGTACACCTTATTCTCTGCTTTCTGTTTTTTGGAATATAAAATCTAGTTGTCCCTAAGGCGATGAAAACATTTCAGTGCTTTCTTTTATAAGGAAATTGGATGAACACTAAGAATAGACTATGAACTTGATAACCAAATCCAATATACACTTATTCTCAATAAAGATAACATTTTCATTAACGAAGAAAATTATTTTGCCTTTTGCTTCCAAGTAATTTTACTATTGAATAACTTCTTAAATTTATTAGAGGGAAAGATTTTACTGCCAAATTTTACCCAGTTTTATATTAATAGAAACTAAGTACAAGGGAACACACAGCACAAAAGGGAAATATTTGAATACTTAATGTCAGGCTTTTCCTAAATGTTCTCCCAGTCAGCCCTCAGGGAGTTCTCTGTAGGCATCTTGATCCCTACTTTGCTGGCATGAGGAGATAGTCTGGAATCACTACCTCATCTCTAGGAAGGATTTAACCTCAGGTCTCCTGTCTCCAAAGCTTTGGAGCCATCTATTTTCCATCTGGCATATGAGACATATGCTTTTATGCAAAGTTGGTCTCCTCCCTCTAATTGCTGTCAGATCACAGACTTCTAGAGAGTGGAGGTTGGCCACACCTG
The DNA here is from genome assembly GCA_004024765.1 of Zapus hudsonius. NCBI lineage: Eukaryota > Metazoa > Chordata > Mammalia > Rodentia > Dipodidae > Zapus > Zapus hudsonius. The sequence continues at coordinate 23,503 of PVHP010013582.1, forward strand.
TTGGCTACTTATTTTTGTCCAGCATATGGCCTGACTCCTGAGCAAGTGCTCTAGAATTAAGAGCTGAATGATAGACCAATGAAGTTTTGAACTATAAAAGTTAATACTCCTTCAAACTAGCTGGACACATGCGTATAATCTCAGTACATGGAGGTGGAGGCAAGGGAACAAGAGTTCAAGGTCATTGTCAGCTACATAGCGATACAGGACTTGAGAGCATCAAAGTCTTTCTCAGTTATTGGACGGGCGGTAACTCAGGAGCTAGGCTGCCAGAGCGTCGTGGTCACACAGGGCTTTCACAGTTAGTGGTCTCCCAGCTCTTAGGAATCTGGCAAATGAATGTCACAGACCATAGAAAGATCTGTGACATTTATGAAGATCTTATTCTAGAGCTGAAGAGAAGGGGAAGACCACTGTAGGGATGGAGGAGAGGCCTGCGGAGCCCAGGAGGAGACCCCAGCTGATGACTGATTCATACGGAAAGGGGAATTCCTTTAGGGAAGGAAAACCAGGTTTAGAGGTCAGAAGTCAGGATCTGGGAAAGGAGGCAATCTTCCCAGCAATCAAAGAAAGAAAGAGATAAGGGGAAAAACCAGATTCTCCTTTTAGGCTCAAGGGCACGTCCTGCATTTAGCTAAGGAGGGAACTATTCACTTTGTTACTAAGCTGCCTAGCCAAATTCCAGCTCCCGTTCCTCAATGGCAGTCAGAGGCCTGCCTGAGCTGAGTAAGATCTTTCTCAAAAAAAAAAAAAATTATTGAGCTATTTTACTTCCTGTATTGCAAAACACTTACTTTTAGACTACTAAAATGTGTTTTTAGAAGTTTGATATTAAGTTCAAGACTAAGTTGAATGAATATACTGGATGAAATAGGCAACTACCATTTAGAATGATTATCTTCCTTCAAGGTGATTTCTTTTGCTTTCAAAAATATGTTTATTTATGTGTATGTCTGTGTGTGTGTGTGTGTGTGTGTGAGAGAGAGAGAGAGAGAGAGAGAGAGAGAGAGAGAGAGAGAGAGATGTTGAGAGGGCCTCTTGCCAACTCCAAACACTTATACCACTTTGTGCATCTGGCTTTACATGGTTACTAGGGAATTGAACCTGGGCTAGGAGACTTTGCAAGCAAGCACCCTTACCAATTGAGACATCTTCCCAGTGCCTAAGATCATTTATATTTTTTAATATTTATTTATTTATTTTGAGAAGGGAGATAGAGAGACAGAATGGCTGTGCCAGGGCCTCCTTACAGTGTCATTTTGTGCATCTGGCTTTAGGTAGTACTGGGGAATGGCACCCGGGCCATCAGGCTTTACAAGCAAGTGGCTTTAACTGTTGAGCCATCTCTCCAACTCAAGATCATTTATTTTTTTAAAATATTTTATTTATTACTTTATTTTCAAGCAGGAAGAGAGAGAAAGAAAGAAAGAAAGAGAATGGGCACACCAGGGTCTCTAACCACTACAAACTCCAGATGCATGCGCCATTTTGTACATCTAGCTTTACATGGGTACTGGGGAATGGAACTCAGGTCATCAAGCTTTGCAGGCAAGTGACTTAACCACTGAGCCATTGCTCCAGCCTGATCATTTATTTTTAATAGCAACATGTGTTTCAACATCTTCTATTCAAATGATCTAAAAAAAAAGACATTTTGAAGCTCATTCAGTGAGCTTCCAATGGAGTACTTCACAGTAGAACGTCTTCTCAGATGATAGCATTAAGGACGTGGTGGTTTCTCTGCAGTTCCAGTAACTCCAAAGGAACCAAGTCTCCAGTTTAGCCTTCCAGGAGGAAGTCCGTACTGGAGAAGATTACTCGCTGGCCTGCACATATTTATTCTAAACTCATTCTGCATACGCAGTGTCTCATGGTCAGAAACTGCTCCTTGCACATAGGCTCTTGAACTCTCTTGAAGTTAAGACACTGTCACGTCTTTCTCCAATATTCCAAGCTCATCCAGTCTATGGTAATGAGCTTGGGGACTTGGTGTCTGATCGAAAATGTGCCTGTTTTGTACTGTTACTGTTAGGAAGGAAAGTTTTTACAGTGAATTGATTAAATATATGTAAGATTAAAATGTTCCCCTTGGACTCTTCTCTTATTGATTAATTAGGGACAAAATAAGTTTCCTGGTGATTGCTTTGAAGTTCTTTTATAAATAGATCTTGCTTTGAACAGCACTATTTTTTTCTGCCTACTGGACCATTAAAATTACCCATAAACCTCTAAAATTGACAGTTCTCTCTCTCTCTTTTTTAATTATTGGTCTCTAACCCATGCTTTGTGAGTGGGAAAGCAAAGAATACTGAATTTTCACTTTAGTGTCTATTTCACATTAATTAGCTTCTCTGGGTTGTCATATTTCATATGATGTGCACAAAAAATAAGAATTTTGCTAAAACTGGCTTACATTATTTTAAGGGGAATCAATAGATTTTACTTCACCTCTCAGAAAGGGGTCATTTGATTCCACATCTTTTTTAAATGAGATTTTGCTGACACCCTTTACTTCATATTACTAATATGCTGCTGTTTAAATATTATTTCATTTTCATATTTTAATTCTAGAATGGAATACTGAATGTCACATTTTAGATTCCAAGTGTCCCTCTGCTATCATTTGTTAATATCAATCACCATTACCATATTATATAATCAGTAATTTCTACTTTAAATTTTTTCTGATAGAAATTCTAGTTGCATCTATTTTTCTGTAAATGAAATAATTGTGTTGTTTTTTTTCTGGCTGAATAAAATTCCATCGTATGTGTAAATACCACATTTTCTTCATAAGTTTTTCTGCTGACAGACATCTAGGGTGATCCCATAAGTTAGCTATTGTGAATAGTGTTGCAGTGAACTGATGTGCAAATATCTCTGGGATATGTTGACTTTGAGTCTTTCGGGGACACAGCATTGGTACTGCTAGGTACTGTGGTACATTTACTTTTGCATATGTGACATGAAAACAGAAGTGAAATTTTCTAGGGAAACAACTAATGGGAGGAGAAAGAAGAGAGCAGAGAAGGGGATGGAGGAGAACATGGTCAAAATGCATTGTGCACTACTATGAAAATGTCCTTACGAAGCCTAGTACAGGGTACAATGAATATATAAATAAAATAATAATAATAACCAAGGCTTTCTACTACAACCCGAGTGTCCTTGAGGTCACCTTTGATTTAAATAGTCATGCTTCTGGGGGTTGGGGATTTAGCTCAGTGGATGAGTGCTTGCTTAGCAAAAAAAAAAAAAAAATAGTCACGCTTTGTTAGTCTTGTTTTCACACATCTCATGATTACCTTAGTTTGTTCCTTGTATATGTACAAAATAAGTCATCATTGTTGCTTAACCCCTTTTATCTTAATTAAGGGAATCCTATCACTTGTGTGAATTAAAAAGAGCTTCATTTGGTAAAATCCCCTCCTTGAAACAGCTCTACAAGGAACCTGGCCATTCGGTTTCAATCCCCATTCTGTCCCTCCTGGAGCCCACAGCAACTACCAGTGTGCTTCCAGTGGGGATGAGCCTACGTGAGAGAAGCCCTGGGGATTGGACCCGCTGGGGCATCTTTTCTTGGGCCCTCCCTCCCAAGTCCTCAAGCTTAAGCCACTGAGCTTTTAAGAGCTGAACCATCTCCCCAGCCCCTCACCTTCCAGTTGTGCAGACAATTTCCTGAGAAATGTCTATGCAGACCTTGACGTATTTTGTCACAAAAGTCATTCACCAAGTTATTCACAGTTTCATTGTTGGGGAATTCCTAACAGTCTCTTATTTTCTGCTCTGCTGAGTTCTGAGTCTCCTCAGCGTCTTCCACCATCTCCATAGAGGAGGTCTCTGGCTCATATTCCTTCCAGTTTCCAGGACTACCTGAACCCTGGCCAGTGGGGTAGAGATGACCCGTCCACAGTTAGGCTCTGTTCTGTTTCTCTTCTTGTCATTTGGATGGGTCTTGGGTCTCCCTGGTATTGCCACCCTCATGACTTAAATTTTCAGGTTTTGTTTTCAGCTTTTTCTTTATTGATTACCATCCTTATTGATCATGGCATTCATTAAATGTGATGTATTTGGGGATGATGAAGATAATTAAATGTTGAAAACACAGTTATTGATTTTGGAATGGAAGACAAACAGAGCAGCAGCAGAAAGGTGAACTTGTTTTTGACTCTGGGACCCTATCTGTATCACTGAGTAGACTGCTGGGGCGGAACTGAAATAGCTCTGTGAATATAAATACAATCTGGGTAGAACTGGAAATTATGTCAGGAAGACAAGGAGCCGACTCCCTTCTGTAGGCTGGTCTTTTGCTCCTGTGTGGATCCTGTCTGAGACCATGTGTCCAAATACTGGTTTTGATGGTAAATTTCCTGCCCCCCCCCCTTATATTCATCTGAGATATTGGGCAAAATGTGTTCTTTCCACCTTACATTTTATGACAAAACAAATTCATGGTTAAGATCCAATGGCTTTCAAAAAGAAAACGATACAATGGCTTTCGGGTAAGCTGGTATCTCATACTCTTGTTTATGTAAATTGAGTTTTTAAGTTAAATGTGAAGAGACATACCCAGAGATATTTCTTCAAGGTCACACTGCAACCTTCTTTGTAAGAGAAAGGTTCAGAAATATCCTAAATGACCACCAGTAGAAAACATATCCACTTATAATTCAAACAAAAATTTTCTGCACATATACAGAAGGAAAAGTAATCACTATATTGGTCTCGCTTAAGTCTTAAGGTCTTTTGGATAATGCTTAAATTTGGCTTAAATTAAATTTTTCTTAGCTTAATACAAATGCTCTCTAGAACAAAAGTCGATTGTAGAATTAGCCCTGCTCTAAATACACAAGTGGTGTATTTTAAAAATAAAATACATGAAAGAATACAAACCAGGCTGAAAATATGGTGCTGGAAATGTCTGCATCCACATTTTATACCTTCTGCTTAGGTTTGTGGGTCAGAAAGCAAAGCTCAGTTTAAACGTGTGCATCTATTTGGGTCCATATGCAATTAGTGGTTTCAGGCACCCACTCATTCAGAGCATAGTTCTCAAAACAAACCAAACTGAAATTCGATTCTTCATCTATTCTTAATATCCTTAATATGCTTAAACCATTTTTAAGTTTTTTGTTTTTTAAAAATATTTTTATCTATTTGCAAGTAGAGAGAGATAAAGAGAGACAGAGAGAATGGGCATGGCAGAGCCTCCAGTTGCTGCAAACGAACTCCAGATACATGCGCCCCTTTGTGCATCTGGCTTTACATGGGTACTGGGGAATCAAACGCAGGTCGTTAGACTTTGGAGGCAAATGCTTTAACCGCTGCAGTCCATGCTTAAGCCATTTTTACCAGAGTAGCACCCTAATGGATTTTGAGAATGTTGACTGGTCACTTGAGGTCTTTATGTTCACAGCATCTTACATCAGACATTTGTACCCATTTAAGGGTTCTTGATATGATACCATTACTCTTATTAACTTTTAGTGATTGTTGCTTCTCCTATGAGGAAAGGAAGTTGGATGGCAGAGGAATGTTACCTCATAGTGTGGAGAAATTTAAAATGCTTATTTCCTGGGAGCAATTGAAACTGGACATTGTCTCTGGCAATATGTGTCTGTGGGCTCTCCTGTTAGCAGTGTTTATGAACTACTTGGTCATGAGTCATTTTCTATGTAAATATAATCAGATTTGATGGTGGTGAAGAAACCTTCTAGATGAAATGATTTTTGTGGTTCCTTGATTAACATACTTTATGAAACATTACCACTCCTGATGCACATTTGGAAGAAACTCAAAAAGTCTAGAGTCTTTAAAGAAATATGACCCTCAGCTCCTCTTCCTAGAGGAAAAGGATGTGTTTTATATCTGCTCCTGTCCTGAGAAACTCGAGATACTGAGGCTGAGGAGATAGCTCAGTGGTAAAGTACTGGCCTCTCATCATGAGGACCTGAGTTCAATCCTGAAATTTACCCAGTGTGGTGGCACACTCCTGTGATCCCAGTTCTAGGAAGGATCCAAGGGGCTTACTGGCCAACTAGGCTAGACTAGGCACACTCCAAACCAGTGAGCGAACTCATCTCAAGGGAGATAGATGGCCTTCCTAAGGATGTCATAAGGATTGTCCCCTGACCTCCAAGCAAACACATGCAGCTGCACACATATGTACCTGCACACATATGTGCTTGCGCACACACGCGCGCGTGCGCGCACACACGCGCGCGTGCGCGCGCACACACACACACACACACACACAAAACCTCTCTAGACTGTGTTTTGATACCTATATGTTCATCCACTTAGCATTGCAGAATTAGTTGAGTAGGATGATACTCGGCCATGAATACACTACCCCAGCGGTGAGCAGGACATGGTACTGGAGTATGTATCTGAACTTGGAGAGAAAGATGGCACATGTTGTCTGGGCTCTACTGCTTCACTGAGGTGCTCAAGGAATACAGTTCTCAGCCAACGTCTTCAGAGATTTCGCTGATGAGAAGAGACACATGTGTCTGGAGTTTGTGAGCAATGACTAGAGGCTCCAGTGCACCCATTCTCTGCCTCTCTCTTTCTCTCTGCTTGCAAATCAGTAAACTTAAATAGTTTTTTAAACTGTATCTGATTTGGACAAAACAGGGCATGTTGTTACTGCATTTATGATTTTACATTTTCCTTTGAATTCCTGTAGTGGGGTATTAGGGAGCTGTAATTGGTGGTATTATTTAATCAGCTTTTGCGTGGACCATATACCCAGAGAGTAGCCAGTGTCATTCAGTAACAGATGTGAGTAAAACCTGCTGATGGAGGGCAGTGAGATGCTCATCATCAATTAGTGTTTTGACACAGTTGAGATTGGTGTATCAGCATTACTGATCAAAAAAGCCAGCTTCCTTACTTTTAGAACTTCCCCCATATCATAGCAAATATATTAAACTGCACATAGATATCCAAATAAGTGTATGTATGATAAAGATAATAAGCCCAATGGGATTTTAAAAGAAACAGAAGTTGATTGGCTGAGATAGGGAGGTGGAGAGTTTAAGGAGATCCTGGGCTATAAAGAGAGGACTAAATAGAGTATGGCCGTATTTTAAAGCCAAATAAAAATACTTTGTTCACTTTTTATATTTTAATTTTTTATGTGAAATCAAAATTTCACATTTACTTATCCCGTTTTCACCAGTATAAATTAAAATAACACAATAGAGTTATTAGAAGAATTTCTTCTTTTTTAGGATTGCTATTATTTTTAAATATGTTTATTACCCATAATTAGACACATTGTATGAGCAAATCTTATGATAGTACCCCCATTTCCCTCCTCCCTGTCCCAATCCACTGGGGATCCTCCTTGGTGGACATACTGGATCAGTCCATGGGGAAGGCGGTTATGAATTGCTCTAGATTGTCTTGACTAACTTGAAATCAGCATGGAACCTACCACATATCAGCAGATGTTTCCTGAGGGGGCTTCCCTGCACTGTTCCACATCCCAGTACCACGGACCTGAAGTGGGCTTGTCTGCTGGCTCATACGGTGAGGTGAGCTACAGCATACAAGACCCCTCTAACTCTGCACTGGTTTTAGCGTAGGGCTAATTCTACAGCCCGCTTTTGTTCTAGAGAGAATTTGTATTAAGCTAATTTCTATGATGCAAAATTTGAGCGGTATCCAAAAAGACTTTAAGACTTAAGTGAGACCAATATAGTGATTACTTTTCCTTCTGACTCACCTCTCAATTTCAGATACATTTTAAATTAATAAGGAGATGAATTTAGCAAACATTGCACTAATTGTAAATGATTTGCTCGTGGTTGTGTAGAGAGGGCTTGTATAAGCTCTAGCATCAGTTAGATTAAAAAAATTACAGTAATCGTGCTGGAGAGATGGTTCAGTGGTGAAAGGCTCTTGCTTGCTAACCCTGACAGACCACATTCAGTTCCCCAGCTCCCAGTAAAGGCAGATGTACAGGATGAAATACGTACCTGGAGTTCATTTGCAACGGCACAGGGTCCTGGCACACTTACTTTCATATATATAGTGATAAAAGTTCCAAACCAGTGTTCTAAAAGATGAACGGAAAGTTGTTTAGAGGTGATCAGGGAAGGACACTTTACAATATAAAGTTTTACTCTTCTACTTCAATATCCATTTGGTGGCAATCACTCACTAATTCAAAAAGACTTTTCATCGAATACAGGTACAGCACCTGAGGGTTTCAGGTGATCTTCATTTGACTTTGGAAAATGGAAGCTGTTTTTGTTTATCTCAACCCTTCATCAAAGCAAACCTCTAGCTGACATCTTTGACAATGACCAGTTGTATTTTTAAGACAGAGATTGTACCTTATACTCCCGGGATGCTCAATAGTGTAAAGTCAATGCAAGGAAAGTATTCCACTTGGTCTCACATGCCACCCTGTCAAAAGAAAAAGAGAGTGACCACTCCCAAAGCAAGCAAAGCCAAACCTTAAATGTTCATTTCTTTCTGTTTTTAGCTTTTTATTCATAACTTCCATAAATATGGAAAATGTGCCATGGTTATAATCCCCTCCCACCACCCTCCCTTCCCAGTCCCCCTCCTTTTCAATCAATATCTCTTGTATTGCGATGCCATCACTTTCCCTTCTTGCATGCTCACTGGTTTCTATCCTGAGGTCCTCTCTCTGTTTATTTCGCTGCCCTTGTTCTTTCCTCTGATACCAAACAGTAGCAGAGACCCCTGAAGACTCCTGGCTAGAATTCCTTACCCTGTTGTGATAGTTTGAATAGATGTCCCCCAATAAAATTTATTATAATTGTGAATTGTCTTCAGCCTTCTGTCTGGAGGAAGTGTCACTTTGGCCTGGCTTCCTGGGGTCTGGCCCTGAGGTATTTCTAAATTGGATGCAAAATTCTAGGGATACTTTTGCAAAACAGCATCCAGAACCCAAGCCTGGCAGTCCTTCTATTTTGTGAGTTAAAGAGTTTCAGTGTGCTTGCTTGAGGTTCTGGTGGTGGGTTTCTCTCTCTGCTTGCTTCTGTAAAAGGGAGCCAGCCTTTTTCCTTAACTTCCCCTGGGTCTGTTACTTCAATAAATACTTTCCTCCCCAAAATTGTGCCTGGTTTGGAGATTCATCCCTGTGTCTGACTGCACCTTTGTTCTAAATCAACATTTTACTGGTGTCTTGTCTGTTTACATTATTAATTAAGGACATTAGTGCATAATTTCCTCACTTAACAGTTTGTAATTCTTAGAAACAGAATAAGTGGTTTACATATATATGTGTATATATATATATCTACATACACTACTCTTACCTCCCTTTTAGTCTATTTAAATTTATATTTGTGTGAATTTAATTTAGAAATCTCAGCAGGATTATTTTTGCAATATGTATTTCATTTAAAAGTTATATGGTTTTAAAATATATCTTGAGAAGTAGTTCTTCTGCCTCTGACATTGTCAAGTTGGTCTAGGATACTCTGTGGGAACAAATATAACCAAGGTCTCAGCACCTTTCATATGCTAAAGGATTCTTTTGTATTCACAGTACATGTTGAATTAGATGGACAGGCAGATTTCTATATCATATCATGTCCTTCATGACTCAGGCTCGTGGAGGCATGACTCTAGCATGGAGCTGGCCATTTTAACAGAGACCTCTGTGGGATGATCGAGTACAGAGATGTAAAAGAAGCTCTGGAATGCTCTGGCCCTAACATATTCATGGCTGTATTTAAAATAGGCTCAGTATCCAGAACTACTCACCGGGCCTCAACCAGCCACAAAGGAAAATAGGAAACAAAACTCATAAATGTTTGGTCAGCCTCAAATATGTGTCTATTTTGCTTTCACACTCTAGTGATATCTAATAAAAGATATCTATAATCATGTGAGATATGTCCTGGGTACTCATTAATTATGTTAGACAAAGTTACAGTGGGATAAGGGACATCACCCTGTATTTCTGTGTGAGAAATTTAAGATAAGAATTAAGGGTTTATATAAAATTTAAAAGCTCAGGGGATTATAGGGTAGGAATTGGACCCAGAGATCTCAGCCCACAGCTCAGAACCATCCAGATCTTCTGTAGGTATAGAGTCTGAAAAATTCCCAGCTAGTCCCCACATCCCCTTGCTTGTGGTCATGAATCTTCTGGAAATGCCCTGTCCATGTGTCTGGCTGCTACCATCCCGAGGTACTAAAGACATCTCTCTTTCCCCTTCCAGGTTTTCTCAGTAGATTTCTTGTGGGCAGGACATTCCAGGGCGTAGTCTATAATTCCACCTCTGCAATGGAGGAGAGCTTAGAGGACTGGCTGGTGGGGAGGCCAGCTTGGACAGAGAGAAGCTGCAAGCACACTTGTTGATAAGAAGCAAGAGAAGAAGCCATGATGCTAAAGGCAATGTGTTATTTGTATCTCTGTTACACAGCTCTTGGAGAGAGACCATAACATTGGCATTTGATATCATGAACTTGAATGATAGAAATATTGCCTAGCATTACTCTGAAATAAGCCTCAATCATCTCTCAATTGGCTGCTTACAAGTATTGAAGGATCAAAAGGGTAATAAGAATATTTCCATGCTCTACCTGAGTATTCAAAAAGTGAAAGACTTTTAAGAGCATGACCTGGAGAAGAAACAGCTCATGGTTAACACAAGATAATGTGTAACTCGTGAAATCTCCAACTTAAAGGCACAGTCACACAGGTAGAACTCCAAACTCACGCCTTCATTTCTTTAGACTCTGAAATGTGGTGTCTCTTGTTGGCCTGAAGTTCAGAGAGGGAAACCAGAAGCTCTGCATTCCAGGTATGAAAGGTCTGAGACAGGGATTCTGAGCTGCAATGCTTGGAAGCCCTGGAGGGTTCAGGGCTGGAATGCCACTGAGCCTGGTTCTTGGTGTTAGCACAGCCAGAGCTCTGGGTCCAAAGCTTCAAAGCAGGGAGCCTGCTGTTAGTGAAGTCAAACAACTTCCCATGAGGTTAACTTGCTTTTGTGGTTGGAATATGCAAACCTCCCCACCAGGCTCGTGTGTTGGAACATTGGTCCCCAGATGGTGGGTCACTGGGCATGTACCTTGAGGTTTGAAAGCACCTCTTTACTTTCTACTTCCTGACTCTGGACACAGTGACCAGCTGACCTCCAGCCACTGACCTTGCCATGGTGGGCTGGCTCCTTCCTGTCGCAGGCTATGAGATGAACTGGCAGGAAAAGCCACCTGCAAGTGGAACCATGACCTATTACCAAGGCAGAAACAACACTGGATCACTTTTAGATGCTATTTCACAGGGAATGTCTTAAGGTGGCCTGTTGGACTGAAGTACAACTTATCCCTGCATGTGGACAGAATGTTCAATTTTCCCTTTGTGGTTTTTTTCATTTTATTAATTAATTTATTTATTTATTTGAGAGAGAGATAGAGAGAGAGGTAGTGAGAGAGAGGAGAATGGGTGCACCAAGGCCTCCTGCCACTGCAAACAAACTCCAGACACATGCGCCACCTTGTGCATCTGGCTTTACGTGAGTACTGGGGAATCAAACCTGGGTCCTTAGGCTTTACAGACAAGTGCCTTAACCACTGAGCAATCTCTTCAGCCCATCCCTTTATGTTTTTGTTAGCGTTATCATCACTGTGAACAAAAATTCATGACAGAAACAATTTAGGAGAGGAAAGATTTATTTTGGTTCGGCATTTCAGAGTATGAAGTCCCTGGCCGTTTGGGTCCATGTTCCATCCATGTCTTCTTGGTTTCCAGGTTTGGGCTCTACAATAAGTAGAGCATTTTGGCAGCCCAGGAAGTAGAGAGTGAGGAAGGGACCAGGGGAGCATGTTGTAACCTTCAAAGTCACATCCCCAGCAACCCACTTCTTCTACTAAGTCCTACTTCCTGAAATTTTCAGTACCCCCCATAATCACACCACCAGCTATGGACTGAGCTCCCAGCACACAAGCCTTGGGGGGGTTCAGTTTATACTCACTTGTCAGACTGGGTGTGGCAGTGATTTGTATGGAGGGCTCTGAACTCCATCTGAGCTCAGCATGAAACAATGTTGGCTCCATGAAACCATGGTGTACTGTGGTGACTGTGGTTTCTCCTTCCCACAGACTGCCCTGTGTGACAGCCAACTTTAACCTCGCTACCTTCCAAGGTACAATGACTTTTTCCTGTGGGCTCCTCTGTAGAACATAATAAGTTAACATCTTTGTTCCTATGTCTTTGATCGACCACATATTAGCATGCCTACAGAGCTTATAAAACACAAAATGTGATTTTCAAGATAAATAATAGAGTGCTTTGTTTCATAGATCTTAAAGTCTTTTCATTTCTTGCACACATAGAAAATCCTGGGGAGACCAGCAAAGACCCCAGGGATCTTATCAGGATGGCCAAGCAAAGGTCTTGCCCTCCCCCTCCCCGGGACTCCCTCTGATGAAAGTAGAACCAATTCCAAACAGACAGTATTATTAGATCCGAGGCTAGCATCTTTTATCCTCCCTGTACTGAATTTATTATGTGCCAGGACCACAGCAAGGTACAATACCAGGGCCGTTGATTGGAGCTATTCAGTAAATAACATTTGATGAAAAGAAAATTAGATGATAAAGAGACCCTTGAGAAATTAGCAAATAGCCTTGTAGACTTTCAGCCTGTTCATTTACTAAGACACTGAACAATACGGTGGGCCCGAGAACCAATCACAACAAGCCTGCTTCCAAATACCGAAAACACTGAATCAGATGGTTGCAAAGTGCAGCTTGAGGAATCATTCAAAGCTGACTCAGAATAACCTTTGATTAAAGAAGAGAAAAAGAAAAGCTAATCTTCAAGTTTAACAGAAAGGCTTAAAGGAGCCATGCCAAACTCCATGAATTATTCAGCCTGGGGATGTTGGGTCTTGCCTTTCATACATAAAGGTTCAATTGTCTGAGCTCAAGCCTGGTGCAAATAAATTGATTTGTATCAGTTGAGCAGGGTTTTGGTGAGGGAAAAAGATGAGCCTGTCCCCCTCGTGCCCTGATACTGTTTTCTGTAACAAAATGTGATGAACCATGAACCCCCACCTGGAGTGTGTGTGTGTGTGTGTGTGTGTGTGTGTGTGTGTGTGTGTGTGTGTGTGTGTGTTAGCAGAGAAGAGGTCCCAGGCAGCCAACTTTGGTTGGGACAAATAAACTCTCCTGGAAATGTCCCCCTCAGTCACCTCTACATACCACCCCAGGAATCACGGTGGAATAAAACACTGACTGCCCGTACCTCTGCTCCTGTGAGAACGCAGCAGGGCTGGTGGAAAGGATTCCAACACTAGCTCCAGCTATCCAAGATGTTTTGTTATTGGGCTAGGGAGATGGCTCCGTGGGTAAAATGCTTAGCTTATAAGCATGAGAGCCTTAGTTCAGTCCCCAGTGCCCATGCAAAAGGTTGGGTGTGGCAGCATGTGTCTGTAATGTCAGCACTAGAGAAGAAGAGACAGGCAGATCCCTGGTCAATAAGAGACCTCAAATCAAAAAGAGATGGATGGGGCTGGAGAGATGGCTCAATGATTAAGGCGCTTGCAAAGCCTGACGGCCTGGGTTCCATTCCCCAGTACCCGTGTAAAGTTAGATGCACAAGGTGGCACTTGGGTTTGGAGCTTGTCAGCAGTGACAGGAGACCCTGGTGGACAGTATCCATGAGATTGTTCTCTGTTGTACACACACACACACACACACACACACACACACACACACATACACACATATTCCGAGAAACATACAAGTACACATACACACACTTAACCACAGTGCATACACGTATGTGTATGAAAGATTTATTAAGAGTAGATAACAGTTTTCCTACTGTTCTCCTGTACGAATTCCATTTCCTCCACGAAAACCTTCCTTATTTTTCTAAGTACTCTTAACACCTTTTCATTCCTTTTGTTTTCTGTTTCTGAGGAGCATTGTACAGAAAAGAGACCACCATAGGCTGGAAAGATGACTCAGCGGTTAAAGGCACTTGCCTGCAAAGCCTGATGGTCTGGGTTCAATTCCCCAGTACCCACAGAAAGCCATATGCACAAAGTGGTGCATGTATCTCAAGGTCGTTGGAAGTGACTGGAGGCCCTGGCATGATCACTCACTCTCTGTGCCTCTCTCTCTCTCTCTTTCTCTCTCTCTCTTTTTCTCTCATAAATTAATTGATAAAAATATAAACAAAGAGACCATGAGCTTTGCAACCAATCCTATAGCTTCAATTCAGCAAGGTAGTTATCTTCTCTGAATCCCTATTTCTTTACCTACATGAAGCCTTTATGTGTGTGACCCTGATCACTCAGTAAATGACAGAATTTTACTATCCATGACATTAAGAGGTCTTGAGGTGTAATTGGGGTTTTTTTGCAGTGCTGGGCACCAAACCCTGGGCCTTGCTCACATTAAGAAAGTACTCCAACCACTGAGCTACATCCCAGCCCTCAGAAGTCTTTAGAAGAGGGGTCTGGGCTTATGGCATGTACCACACTGATGTCTCCAGGCCCTTGCACATAGAGAATACTCTTTTGAATGAATGGTCTATGTAGCTCAGATGTTCTGATGATTAGTTTTCATTGTCAGCTGTACTAGAGTTAGAATTGCCTAGGAGACATGGCTGTGTCTCTGAGTGTGCTTGAGCATTTCCAGAGAAGTGAGTTGGGGGATAACTACCCTGCAAATAGGCAGCACCCTACCATGGGCTAGATCCTGGCTTTTACTGTCTGCCTCCTATTCACAGCAGACAGAAAAATGTAAAAGATATTTGAGATCTTTAAGCTGATTAGTGGGATGGTTATGTCAGCCACAAATAGGGTGTGTGTGAGGGAGAGTGCAGGGTTCAGTTGACGTGGGAACTTTGATGGGATGCTGGTATGGGCTCCAGAAAGGCCTTGGTCACTGCAATGAACTCAATCTCATCCTGAGAGGTGAGAGCAGACAGGTTGAACGAGCAGATTCAAAAGGGAAGAAGTGGGACACCAAACAGAACTAGAAGCTCCGTGCTCACAGGCTACCAGAAGAGCACCATGGACCCATGAAAGAGGTACAGAAGGAGCTCTCTGTGAGGTAAAACATGGGCCTGGAGCTTCCAGAAGCAAAAGGAGGAACTCAGGAAGCTTAAAAACAGTACTAACGACTGCATCACCTGGCCACCTTGAGACACAGGAAGTGTGCACATGTCTGTTGTACTAAAACAGTATATTCATCCATTGGTCAAGGCCACGTGTTCCCTTAAGGTCGTGATGAGGAAGAAACAAGTGTTGGCTGAGATCTCACTGTTAGGCATCCTAACAGAATTCCGTGTGCACAATTTAATTATTTCTTAGAGGAAGTCATTAAGCCCATGTGGGGGAAAAAAAGAGCATGAGGACATAAGATTGCTTTATTAATCCTCTATCTGTGCTGGGGAAGGAGCTTGTTCCCGATGTTTCTGAAGAGGACTTTACTAGTCAATCTAGATAATATGTGCAAGATACAGCTAAGTCAGTGCTTGCAAGATGAGAGAGGAAAAGGGACTCGGGGAGGGGAGGGGGAGGATCTCTGTTCTGAGGCAATGTCTGATGGGGCTGCAATTCTATGTACTGAGTGAGTCATCTGCCCAGAGAGTCTGTGAATATCTTTCTAGAACACATCCTAATTTGGCCATTTAATCATTTACCCTTCTGGCTTCTCAGAATAACTGTAAAAGCATAAAGAGTAATTTCAGTGACAGGAAAAAATGGACTTGGATCTACAGGTCTCTAGAGTGTTCGTCTTGTGGAGGAGGGTGACCTCCTCCTTTGGTGAACAGCAAAGGCTCCCGAGAAAGCACTGATATAAAGCCCATGGTGCAGGTGTTCTCTGTCTGGGTGTCTCCACGTGCTTGGCCTCTGGTACAAAGAACTGGAGAAGATGCGTCAGAAGTGAAGCAGAAAAATGTTTGAAAAAGAACAAAACAAAAGCACAAGTGCGGAGACACTACCAGAGAGCCGGCAGACTACCTGACTGAGGTGCTCAGGGCTTCCTTGATGGGCCCCAGGAGGAAGAGAACCTGGCTGCTAAGGGGTGTGATTTGGATGGTCCTCTGCTTTCATTGACAACGTGAATTTTATAAGCCTTTTTCTACAGTGTCTGTTCCCTCACCTGATGTATCTGATTATGTATGTTAAATTATGCATCAGTATCAAATGCTAGAAGCTGACTCCGAGGACAGTTTGCCTTATTGTGCGTCGTGTTGACCTCCTTTCCCCTGCAAATATCCTAGAGCATGTTTGAATGGACATGGAACACAGAGAGGCTGCTAGGGGAGGAAACCTTGATTCCTCTGTTAGAAGCAGGATGTATGGGCAGCTCAACTCAGATGGGGGCATCCCAGGTTGCCAGGTGTGTGGCTGGGAAAGGGGTGATGTATCAGTTACTTTCTTATTGCTGGAGCCAAATACTCACCCAGAAACAGCGTATGGAAGGTGTCATGGTTTGATATAGGTGTCCCCCAGAAACAATTGAATGTGTTCTGATAGATAGATCCTCAGCTGATGGCAGTTTGGGTTTTACAACCTCGATGAAGCTGTGTTGTTGGGGGCGAGCTTATAGGGTTATAAGCCAGCTTCCCCTTGCCAGTGTTTGGCACACCTTCCTGCCGCTGTTTGCAGTGCTGTGGCGGAGGTGATGTCCAGCCCTCTGCTCATGCCATCGTTTTCCCTGCCAGAATGGAGTCTCCCCTCGAGTCTGTAAGCCAAATAAACCCATTCCTCAACAAGCCGCTTTTGTTTGGGTTCTCTCTGCGCAGCAACTAGAATGATGACCCCAACAGTTTTGGTACCAGGATGTGGGGTCATCTGTTGCTGCTAGAACCCTCATCTTGTGGCTTTGGTCTTTTGGACGTGATCTGCAGAAGGAATGTGGACAGATTGGAAAGCTTGTCCTAAGAGGTGCCTTGCAGTGCTGTAAGTACAGCATATTGGATCATTCTGGTCAGAGTTTAAAGACCTAAATGTAATGAGAATTATGGACTGTGAGGTTTGGCTTACGAGGGGGAGAAAGAACTTGGTCAGGACTGTGCCAGAAGCAGTTTGCGTGTGAGGCTTGCTGCATTCTGCCTGCCTGTGTCCTGGAAACCTGTGCAGGGTTGCTTTTCGTAAAGATGGACTGGTGTGAGCAGATGGAGATGGCACAGAAAGAAAGATCTTTGGGTCGAAACTGCTGCCCATTCACCTGCAATTGTTTGAGAGATGA
>PVHP010013583.1:0-40729 GCA_004024765.1 Zapus hudsonius
GAATGGAAGAAGTGGGTGAAGTGGGGGTTCAGGTCAGTGGACAGAACTGCGGTTTGTTCTGGCGCTCTGCAGACTTGACAGTGTGTGCTTCTTCCTCTAGGCCATCTGGAAGGAGCCAGATACACACCCTTTCCTGATGCTGCAGGCACAGTCACCATGGCTTTGAACTCTGTAAGTTAATTGTTACCCTCCTGGCCCGATCTCTGTCCCATCTTCCTCCTGTTACTCCCCTCCATGTGTATTGGTGTTTTCTAGAAGGATGAGGCAAGGGTGGGTGGCTCAGAGAAGTCTCTGGAAAGCCACAGCTGCTGGGTAGAAGAAGCCAGACTGTGTGCATGCTCTTTTTCTGTTTTGAGCAAGACAGGTGTGTAGACAAGGGAGGCAGGGTGGTGCAGAAGGTGTGTGACCTGGGAAGAGAGGCTGTGGTGCATGCCACCAGTGGGTGTCTGTCTCCTCCCCCTGGGTAACAAGGAAACAGTTATGTGTGCATGAGACATTGGTGTGTCCATCTTGGGAGCCCACCCATATGGAAACAAATGCAGTTACTTACCTTTGCACTGTGTTTGACCTGAACACAGTGCATTTAATCAACACTTAATGTTTAAGAAAAATATTTCTTTAGATCCCAAGGGGAAAATACTTGCTTTTCACTGGATCTCTTCAATTTTAAAAGCTCTGGCTAGGTATTCCCAAGGTGTGCTGAGGCTCTTCCTGGGTTGGGTGGGGTGGGGTGGATCTCACTTTGGATCGGGACCAGACACTCTGAGATCCATGCCTCTGCTGCCCTATTTAGGTCAGGGATTACTTTCACCTTTCCAACTGCTCTGGCTTCAAGTAATAATCTTTGGACTTTTAAAGGACCGTGTTAGTAAGTTATTAAGCAACCATTAACCCCGGAAGTCTACCTGCAGCCCTGTTTAAAATTCTGAGTCCTTAGTGGCTTCTGCTGAGGATATCTATTCGGGCAGGACACCTTTCTGTTGTCTCTGAGGCCCAGAGCAGCAAGGGGCAGAAATGGAGCTGGAAGCCAGCATGGTGGCACATGCCTTTAATCCCAGCACTCAGGAGGCAGAGGTAGGAGGATCGCCATGAGTTCAAGGCCACCCTGAGACGACATAGTGAATTCCAGGTCAGCCTGGACTAGAGCGAGACCCTACCTCGAAAAACCAAAAAAGAAAAAAAAAAGCAAAAGAAAGAAAGAAATGGAGCTGGAAACAGTTTTGTGTAGGGACCATAAGATGTACAGGGGGGACGACTGTGGCCTCCCAGGAGAAGCCCAGGATATGGGGTCTGGAGGGGTCTGCTGGGGGGTGGGACTTGAGGGAAAGCTGTCTGAATTGGGCTGGCAGAGAGGAGAGCATCGTCCTGGAGGACTGGTCCCAACCGAAGGAGGGTGCTGGATCCTTCCTTCCCCTTTGACACCCAAGTTTCCCTGGAAGGAAGGCGGCCACAGACAGCTATACCACTGACACTCAGATGCACCCTGTGACAGGATGCTTACCATGGCAGAACTGCCAGCAGCCCCCTCGATGAGAACAGGTGAGTAATAATGGCTCAGCTTTGTCAGAGGTCCCAGGAGAAGGACAAGCTGAGAGCATGCGCGTGGGCTCCTCTTGGCAGCCTCAGCTGGGTTTCCTCAGTGCATGTATCCACTGTACCTGCTCCAGCCTTGGTCGCCTGGCAGCTTCCTAGTAGGTGAGGAATGTAGAGACCTGGCAGCAGGTGAATTCTCACACGTGGACTGTTACAGACCTCAGTGTCATCCTGATGTCACTGAACCTTAATGCTCCAGGAAGCCTCGATGCTCCAGAAGAGGCAGGAGGAATGAGATATTGGTTCGGTGGGTTCTGAGCTCCAACTTGTACACATTTTCTTTACCTTATTTCCCACTGAATTCCAATATCAGACACCTGTTCTTTATATCAAGGAATAAATAATAATAATAATAATAATAATAATAATAATAATAAAACGCAGCCAGGTGTGGTGGCACATGCCTCTAACCCCTCTAATCTGTGAGAGGCAGAGGTCAGGAATTGAAGGAAATTCGAGGCCACTCTGAGACTACATGGTGAACTCCAGGTCAGCCTGGGCTAGACCCTACCTTGGAAAAAAACAAAACAGCATAAAAAAATTAAAACAAAAACAAAGCAAAATAAAACTAAATCCATTGAGAATTCCAGTTAGGAGTTGGAATGTGGCTCTTCCTGGTGAGTTGGCTAATCTGTGAGCCCTTTTCCAGTCGTGTGGGCATGTGAGGTGGTGTTGCCTCAAATTTTAAGTCATTTGTCATCTTTCCACTTGTTTAGGGGCCACCGCCTGGTATTGGACCTTACTATGAGAACCATGGATACCACCCCGAGCATGGCTATCCCCCGCATCCGGTTGTGGCTCCCAGTGTCTACCCAGCATACCCGCCGCCGGTGCCACAGTATACCCCAAGGGTTCCAACGCACACCTCAACACCCATCATCCACACACAGCCCAAGTCCTCCTCGGGGACAGTGTGCACACCAAGTAGGACCCTTTGCATTTATTTCCCATAAGGGAGCCCAGGTTCTGGATCTGCCTTCTCTGTCAAGTTCTTGTCCCCACCTGCACTGTCCCCACCAGCTTCCTCCCTACGGCCCGTAGAGCTATGGACCTTGCCCTCCCCTTACCTCTCCGAGTGGCTCTGCTATGGATGCACTCAGCCGACCTCAGGACTGGCTCTCTCTGTCACTTTTTGTCTCCATGCTTAACTGAGGCTTGTTTCCCCCCTTGAATTATTGGTAAGTTCTCAGGGGTGGGAGCAAACCTTCTCACTTAGACCTGCTCTGCATGGGGGCTGGGGAGATGCCTCCATGGGTAAAAATGCTTGCTGGGTAGGTATGAAGACCCGAGGTTGGTCCTTAGCTCCCATGTCAAATGCTAGGTGCACCTGTGATTCCCAAACTGGGGAGGTGGAGGCAGGAGGATCTCTGGAGCTTCCTGGCCAGCTAGTAGAGCTGAATTGGTGAGCTCTAGTTCAATGAGAAACCCTGTCTCAAAAAAGTAAAGTGGAGGGCTGGAGAGATGCCTCAGCAGTTAAGGGGCTTGCTTGCAATGCCTGATGAGCCCGTTTGAGTCCCCACAACCCACATAAAGCCAGATAAACAAAGTGGCACATAGATCTGGAGTTCTTTTGCAGCAGCACGAGACCCTGGCATGTCCATTCTCTCTCTCTGTACGTGTTTGCAAATAAATAAATAATAAATAAATATTTAAAAAACTTAAAAAAAGTAAAGTGGAGAACGTTGGAGGAAGACACCTGCCACCTTATATGCATACACACCACAAACACATGCAAAGAAAAGAGAAGACACGCTACATTCCTTTGTTTTTAGCGGTGACAGAGATTAGCTCCGGAGTCGTTGTCACCTGGGCTGAGGTCCTAGAAAGCCACCGAAGGGCTCATGGTTGAATATGCCATCCAGGGTCTTTCTTATTCTCTCCATCATCCTGTCTCGGCTCTCCACATTCTTCCCTGTTATATCCTTCTACTTCAGGCTGCTCAAGCCTGTCTGGACGAAAGGACAGTGGTGGCTCTACCAATGAGCTTTTTCATGGATAGTTAGGTGTTTTGTGATGTGGGTGTCCATGTCTGTGCACCTTGTACAGTTAAAAATTAACAAGGGAGGGAATTCCATGTGCATCTCTCACCACTTCATCAGTAAACATAACGAGAGCCTGCCTGTCACCCCCAAACTTCTGCCTTTTTTTTTTTCAAGGTAGGGTCTCACTCTAGCCCAGGCTGACCTGGAATTCACTATGTAGTCTCAGGTTGGCCTCAAACTCGTGGCGATCCTCCTACTTCAGTCTCCTGAGTATTGGGATTAAAGGCGTGCGCCACCATGGTCAGCTGGATCTCTGCTTTTGACAACCACTGCTCCTCTCCTGTCCCACCTCCTGCCTCTCTTTTGCATTCGCTCTTCCATCCTTTCCTCTCCCCCAGCTCTGCTCTCACCATCTTCCCCCTCCACCTTGCCCCTCTGCATCCTCGCTCCCCTCCCTCCTCCTTTCCCTGACCTGTTTCTCTTCAGCCCTCTGCCTTAGAAGGAGGCACTTTCCTGGTGACTGGGTACTAGAGGTCAGGGGTGATGCTGACCCTCAGGGACATTCGCAGTGTCCAAGGCAGTTTGGGACCTGGTTGAAGGCGAAGGGGAACTGCTAGCATATCCCAGGGAAGAGATGCTGCCAAGCACCCCAAGAGCTCAGGACAGCCCCCACCCCTAGGGTGACTCGGCCAGGGTCAGCCATGCTCCAGTGCAGAGCTCCAGTCTTTGCCTACTTGAAAGCTGCTGGAAGAAAGCTGGGGCCCAGACATTGAGGAAGCTTGAATGCCTTCAGAAGTCACAGCACCCTCAAAACATGCCGTCACACAAATGCTCAGCCCAGAGGGTGGAGGGTCTCCAGTGGACCCAGCGGAATGCTTCTCTTCTTAAGGGAATAACCAGGTGACAGGACACTTCTCTGTCACTTGCCTATATGTAATGGAAGAATATACAGCACTGTATGATTTTCCATGATGAAACTACCTAATAAATTAAAAAATAATTTAGTTACTCTTACCAGTATGTAAGACATGACAAAATATACCTTTTTGCTTCAGTGACTTTGAGCTCTTGAAGTTATTTAGATAACTTCAGAAGTACCCCATCTGGAGGGCAAGGGAATTTGTTTTAGACTTAGCTTTAGCTATTTGTTTTAGCAACATAGAATTTTTCCTTTTGAATGGCAGCCTGGGAGCATCTGAAAGCATGTTTGGAGAAGTACAAGTCAACAAAACACCATGCTTTAGAGCTGAGTCACATGCGGATCACAGCGGGACCAAGCCTGGGCTATCCTGACCCTGCCTGACAACTGCCTATCCAGGGGTGAAGGGGGGGGGGCTTCCTGCTATATGCATGCTCCAGTGAGAACCGGCTATATTGCCACTCCTCCAAGGGGAGGTGAAGGACACCTGATTTAATACCCCTTACCAGCCAGGTTACTGATTTAGTATTTATGGGTTTTTTTTTTTCTGTACCCAGGCCCTAAGCATGCTAGGCAAGTGCTTACCTCTGAACTCGAGGCCAGCCCTGAGCAAATTATTTTATCTCAGATACAATGGCATGCAGAGAAGTTGCCCAGGGAGGAAAGTGTGCTTAGTAATGGGTCAGGAGGGGCCTTTGGAATCTCTCCTATGCATTTCTTTGTGGCTACACCTTGTGCCTTAAGGCACAGTTACCCTAGCTGGGTTTTGATGAAATCAAAGCCTGTCCAGCTTCTCAGACTGGAGTCTCTGACCTCCCCTGTGAGCCTCTCCCCTACTAGTCTGCTGGAAGTGCAGTTTCTCTGGGGATGGGGACCCATTCCTTTGAGAAATTTTTGGGCTAACATTTTGAGGGTTATTTCCCAGCTCTGAACTTGACCTTCCACTGCTGACTTCTGGAAGCACAGTTGTATGTGGATGGAGGCCCAGACTTGAAGTCACCCTCTAGCCTGGGAGGGAGGTCCAGTTTCATGCCTTCCCTGGTCTCCTGTCCTCTCCCTCTGACCAATAGTGCCATCCCTGTATGTATTGTCTTGAAGAAAATCAGCGACCTTCTCCAAATTTCATCCTTAGCTGGATGACTTTCTTCTTCTCTCATGTATTTTCTTCTTAGTTCAGTCTTTCCTCTGAACTCAGTGCTTCTGCCGTCCTAAACTGGCATTGCCCAATGGGACTTGTGGCAGCAAAGGAAATATTCTTCAGTTTCCACTGGTCACCTGTCACACTTGACTTTTAGTTCCATTTGATGTGTGTGTGTGTGTGTGTGTGTGTGAACACTCACATGCCATGGCGCACATGTAGAGGTCAGAGGACAACCTTGGGTGTCGGTCCTCACCTTCTACCTTGTTTGAGACAAGCTCTCTCCCCTGTTCACCATCTGGAAGCCAGACTAGCTAGTCCAGAGGCTTCTGGGATTCTCTTGGCTTTTTCCTGTCTAGCACCTCTGTGCCTAAGGATTGCAGATGCACTCGCTGCTGCTGGCAGCTTTTACATGGGTTCTCAGGATTCTGCACGGTGCTTTTAACTACTGGGCCATCTCCCCATAAAATCTTCCCCCAAAATCTTCTCTCTCTCTTTTTTTGCATGTGTGTATATGGTGTGTGTATATGTGTGCAGATGTGCAGGCAGGTTTGTACACATGTGTAGAGATCAAATCTTATTCTTTTTGTAAACATATTTTATTTATTTGCAAGGGGGGTGGGTGGGAGAATGGGCACACCAGAGCCTTCTACCACTGCAAATGAACTCCAGATGCATGTGCCACTTTGTACATCTGGTTTTATATGGGTTCTGGGAAATCAAATTCGGGCAATCAGGCTTTGTAAGCAAGCGCCTTTGACCACTGAGTCATCTCTCCAGCCCTCATGTCTCATTCTTTAAGACAGGATCTCTCACTGAATCTACAGATCACCAATTCAGCTAGACTGCTAGCCAGTGAGCCCCAGGGACCCCTGTCTCCATCTCCCCAGGGCCGGGATGACAGATACACACCACATGACTACATCGATCCCACACTACTTTGCATTTTATGTGCTTGCTGGGAATTAAACTTGGGTCCTTGTGCTTTTTGGCAAGCACTTTACCCATTAAACTGTATTCCCAGCTCCAGAAATATTATTTCTTTATGGGATTCAGATAGGTCACCTTATGATTTTCTCTTTTATCATGGTTTGAAAGTACTCACCAAGCCATCCTGCTTCTCAATTTCAGGACAGGGTTCAATGAAGAATTTAGCACTTCCGTGTAGACAGGCTTTCTGTTGGGTTTTGCTCAGCTCTAGGCTAATGCAAGTGCTCAGAACAAGTTGAAGGATGGTGAGGCGAAGCTGGGTGGTCTGTAGGTTCCATGTACCAGATGCACTTTGGCCTTGGTGATGTTTCCTTTCTCTTTTTGAGACAGAATCTCATGTAGCCCAGGCTGACCTTGAACTCACTATGTAGCCAAAGCTGGTCTGTACTCCTTCCTGATCCTCCTCCCTGTACCTCCCAAGTGCTGGGGGACAGGCATGCACCACCATGCCTGGCTCAACTCGTGGGATTGTCAGTTTGAGTGATGGGCTATCAGGACTCTGTGGTAACTCCATTGGAGGTTGACAAATATCTATACTGTCAGTGAGGTGGAAGGGACGTGGGAGCGTGTCTTCTCAGCTCTGACCTGAGCCACCTGCTCTCCTCTCTCCCACAGAGGCTAAGAAGGCCATATGTGTCACCCTGGCCTTCAGTGCCGTCCTCACAGCTGCTGCAGTGGCCGCTGTCCTACTCTGGAAGTTTTGTAAGTGAAGGGCCCTGGATCCCTCCTTCTGCCATCTTGTGTGTGAATGACTGTGACCCCGTTCTCAGGGTGCTGAGGTGGCCACTTGAGGACCCCTGCTGAGGTCTCCTTTCCCTTCTCTCCATGTATCCATTTTCCAGGAAGATTCTTTTGCTCCTTGGATCTTGTCCTGCCCTCCTGCTTTCCCTAACCTGTGGCTCATGGCGGTCCCACAATGCTTTGCCCATACAAGCACTAACCAGGCCCGACCCTGCTTAGCTTCCTAGACTGGACAAGATTGGGTGTACTCAGGCCATAGGCCCCAGGCCTGCTGGGTGCAAAGTGATGAGTGCCACCCAGACCCAAGGGTCCTTCCCATTGTCTTCATAGAAGTGCTGTGCCTGGCCCTGATATTCTCTCTCTCTCTCTCTCTCTCTCTCTCTCTCTCTCTCTGTGTGTGTGTGTGTGTGTGTGTGTGTGTGTGTGTGTGTGTGTGTGTGTCTGTGTCTCTTTGGTAAGAAAGGCGAGGTGGAGGGCAGGTTAGGAAACTCCTGTGGGCTCTGAAATTCCTTGGTTTCTCAGCCTAATGGGAAGCTCTCTTCCGTCTCCTTTCCTTGGCCAGTGAGCAAGTGCTCTATGTCTGGGATGGAGTGCGGCTCTTCGGGCATCTGCATCAGCTCCTCCCTCTGGTGTGATGGGATATTGCACTGCCCTAACGGGGAGGACGAGAACAGATGTGGTAAGTCGGCCTAGGCCTTGGGAAGCAGCCTCACTAACAGAGCTCTGGGCTCTGCAAGTCCACCATGGAGGCAGTAGGTGGGGGATGACTAGACAGGGTCCAGTTCACTTATACCTGGTGTCACAGATTCCTTAGCTGGGGTCTGAGCCTCAATTCAGAGGGGTTGACAGATCAAGCACTGTCTGGATGCCATTTAAAACAAGGAAGCTGTTGAACACATGACGTTGGAGGTGTACTGTGCTATTTCGAGAACCGTCTGGAAGGTTACGCCTGTTGTCACACAGTGATTGCTTCTATTTGCTCTCGGGATTGTGAGTTATTAATCTTTTCTCGAACAAGTAAAGCTTCAGAGTACGATATTTCCATATGTGTATGTGCTTGTGAACTGGGAGATCAAGGTAACAGGCATTTCACGTTCTTACCTGCTTTGCTCGTGGTGAAGATGTGTACGGGTTGCTCTCAGCGGTTTTCAAATGTCCACTGTACTGTATGTAACACTTGTCACCATGTTGCAAAATAGATTTCTTTTGAAAAATATTTTATTTACTTATTTGTAAAAAGAGAAGGGGGAAATGGGCGCGCCAAGGCCTCTTGCCACGGCAAATGAACTCCAGATGCATGTGCCACTTTGTGCATCTGGCTTAAGGGAGCACTGGGGAATTGAACCCGGGCTGTCAGGCTTTACAAACGAGCACCTTTAACCACTGAGTCATCTCTCCAGCACCTCAAAATAGATTTCTTGAATTCATTCTTCCTGTGTGGTTAAAAAATTGTATTAAGTGTACAAGTCAGTGGGGGTTTTTTTGTTTTGCTTTTTTTTGGTGAGGTAGGGTCTCACTCTACCCCAAGCTGACCTTGAAATTCACTATGTAATCTCAAGGTGGCCCCAAACTCAAATCAATCCTCCTACCTCTGCCTCCCGATGCTGGGATTGTGCAGTTCTTTGGATTAAGAACACTTTTTAGCAGGGAAACAATAGATTTGAGGCTCCATTTTGTGTGTGGTCAGGGCCGTAGGCACAGCGAGCTACGTGATGCCACCTCTGGAGCTTGGTGACCAGTGACCTCGGGGCAGTGTGGGCTCAGGAGATGGGACAGTTGTGTGAGACTCACTGAGACTCTCCATCCTCCTGCAGTTCGCCTCTACGGACCAAACTTCATCCTCCAGGTTTTCTCATCTCAGAGGAAGTCCTGGCATCCCGTGTGCCAGGACAACTGGACGGAGAACTACGGGAGGGCAGCGTGCTCGGACATGGGCTACAAGTGAGTGTGCCACCTTTGGGAGGGGTAGCGGCACTGTCATAATGACAGGGACAGACAGCCGAGACTTAAGAAAGATCAAGTCAGCCTCCTTTCAAGTGCTGGCACCTGATGCTGGGGACACTGGGCACCTTGCAACCAGCACTGGGAGACAGGCAGGAGCATCCCTGGGGCTCCTGGTCAGCCAGTGGAGCCAAATTGGTACACTCAGGCCAATTAGAGGCCCTCTCTCAAAAAAGGCACATAGTGCCTGAGACATGACACCTAACATTGTTCTCTGACCTACACACGTACACACACACACACACGTGCATGGACACCTGTGCACACACAAAGCCTTCCTGCACAAAGCCATGAGGCATGGTGGGAAGGGTTAGGAAGGAATGAGTTAAGGTCTCACTCCATCCCAGGAATTCACTATGTAGTCTCAGGGTGGCCTTGAACTCATCCATGGCCATCCTGCTACCTCTGCCAGTGACTTCTGGTCAGGGGCTCTGCAGCAGTGCCTCAGGGTCCTCTGCTGTAGCAGAACACCCGAGGCTGGGTCATTTGTAAAAAACTGGGGAGACCCAAGACCTGAGATTGCATGCTGGCTTCTAGCTAGGGTCTTGTCCTGTGTCATCTCACAGTTGACAAAGCTAGAGAGCCAATGTGGGGGTGGGGTGGGGAGGTGAACCTGCTTTGGAACAACCCACTTTTGAGAGAGTTAAATAATTCTTTTTTTTTTTTTTTTTTTTTTTGATTTTTCGAGCTAGGGTCTCGCTCTAGTTCAGGCTGACCTGGAACTCACTATGTAGTCTCAGGGTGGCCTTGAACTCATGGCAATCCTCCTACCTCTGCCTCCTGAGTGCTGGGATTAAAGGTGTGTGCCACCACGCCCGGCAAGAGAGTTAACTAATTCTTATGCAACGACATTAACCCCTTTTTGATTTCCCTCTTCATGAGGGCAGGGCCCTCAAGACCCAAATCCCTTAGAGACCTCTCCCTACCTCCCAACACTGAAGAGTTGGAGGCATGGTTCAGAGGAGAAAAATCCCATCTAAACCATGGCACTGTGAGGAATTGGCAGCCCTTGGGTGTGGGGAAGAGTGACATTATTTTTTTAACCACTTCTCTTCCAGGGGTGTCACCATGAGAGCATTAGGGGCTCTGTATGTCAGTTTTCAAGGTACCAATGTGGGCATCTTAGCTAGTGAGACACTTCAAAATGCCACCCTGTAACTTAGAGATTAGTGACACAGTGATGCCCATCACATTTCTGAACCTGGAGGAACTTTATAATGGGACATTTTATTGTCTGTACATCTCAGATTCTTTGTGGGCAAGTGTTTCGATCAGCTTCTCTTTCCTGCAACAAACATCCAACCAGAAGCAGCTTGTAGGAGGAAAGGGTTAATTTTGGCTTAAAGACTCAAGGGGAAGCTCCGTGATGGAAAGGAAAACGATGGCATGAGCAGAGGCTGGGCATCACCTCCTGGCCAACATCAGGTGGACAACAGCAGCAGGAGAGTGTGCCAAGCCCTGGCAAGGGGAAGCTGGATCTAACACCCATAAGCCTGCCCTCAACACACCTCCTCCAGGAGGCTCCAATTCCCAAATTGCCCCCAGCTGGGGACCCAGCATTCAGAACACATATGTTTATGGGGGACACCTGAATCAAGCCAGCACACCAAGCACCAGAGGGCTTATATTTCCTAGCCCCACTCATGGTTGACGGAGAACTTGAACCCACACCTCTAATTGCTGGATTGAACAGTGACTGTAACACTTGGGCTTTATTCTCCAAAGTGCTTTTTATTGTCCCCATCACCGCAGAGCAGCTTTGTGGCATAGCACCGACTTGTGAATGCACACATGCTAACCATTATTTAAGTAAGCAAGTAAGCCTTTTCTGTCTTTTTTAGGGACAGTTTTTATTCTAGCCAAGGAATACCAGATGATAGCGGGGCCACGAGCTTTATGAAGCTAAACATAAGCATGGACAACATCGATCTCTATAAAAAACTCTACCACAGGTATGGGTGACGGCTATCCTTTGCAGTCTTTGATGAGAGGAGGGCTAGGAGACCCCATGGCCACAGGAGAGGAGGCCCAGGAGACCCATGGCTGCAGGAGAGGAGGCCCAGGAGACCCCATGGCCACAGGAGAGGAGGCCTAGCAGACCCCATGGCCACAGGAGAGGAGGCCCAGGAAACCCCATGGCCACAGGAGAGGAGGCCTAGCAGACCCCATGGCCGCAGGAGAGGAGGTCCAGGAGACCCCATGGCCGCAGGAGAGGAGGCCTAGCAGACCCCATGGCCGCAGGAGAGGAGGCCTAGCAGACCCCCATGGCCACAGGAGAGGAGGCTCAGGAGACCCCATGGCCGCAGGAGAGGAGGCCTAACAGACCCCCATGGCCACATGCACTCTGGAGGAGCAGGGGACTTGCCCTCAGCAGCTATGAGTTCATTCTTGGAAACCAACTGAGGCTTATTTGGCACTATGGTGGTCATGGATATAACACTGTTAAGACTGAGATTTCCTTTTTTTCTCCTATCTTTTTAATCTACTATGCTAGGGTGTGTGTTGGTCAGCTTTTCATTTCTATAATAAAATGTCTATGGGAAGGTTACTTTGTAAAGAAGAGGTTGTTTTGTTTTGCCTCACTGTTACGAAGACCCAAACGTCATGGAGCACCCTCTAGCCAGCGCCACATCTCAGCGTGATGAGTGGTCTCTCTCCCTCTCCTCATGAAGCCACCAGGATTCAGTCACAGGGACTAATGACTTAAACATCACTGTTGGATTAGGGTTTCCACTCTTAGTGCCATGAGCACATGACTCTGGTGTGAGTTGGTGGGTGGAGCTATAGGCACCATAGTGATGCAGCCGTAGGACCTGGGGTCCCTGCCTGGGTGACCAGCTGTCCTTTTGCTGGGAGGCCCCAACTCATTGTGTGAGAGGATGCTGGGCGGAGGGGTCACTGTTCTGACTCCCAGGCATGAACAGTTAGTTCAGTTCAGTAGCCATTTCCCGTGTCCCAAGTTTGATTTATGACCCTGAGTAGGTGGTGGTGTGTCCAGAGGTGGGTGCTAACTCAAGCCACAGGTCACTTGGCTGATGGCTGGGGAAGGCTACCATCTCATTTTGCACATGAATGCCTTCTTTTTAATATTTATTTATTTATTTGAGAGAGAGAGAGAGAGAGAGAGAGAGAGAGAGAGAGAGAGAGAGAGAGGCAGAAAGAGAGAATGGGTGCACCAGGGCCTCCAGCCACTGCAAATGAACTCCAGACACATGCGTCCTCTTGTGTATCTGGCTTTACATGGGCACTGGGGAATTGAATTTAGGTCCTTCTGTGTTGCAGGCAAACACCTTAACCACTAATACATCTCTTCAACCCAAATGCCTTTTTTTTAAAAAACAAATATATTTTATTTAATCATTTGCAAGCAGAGAAAGAAGAGAGAGAGACAAAGGGAATGGGCTCTTATAGGGCCTTCAGCCCTTGCAAATGAACACCAGATACATGCGTCACTTTGTGCATCTGGCTCTATGTGGGTACTGGGTAGAACCTGGGTAGTTAGGCTTTGCAGGCAAGTGCCTTAACTGCTGAGACATCTCTCCAGGCCCCATTGCTGCTTTTAATATGCGAGACACAGATTACCTCCCAAATCCCTGGAGCTCCTCCCCAGGTGGTTTAGCTGTGCGCTCTGGGCCAGCTGCCAGGTGCTGTGTTTTTGGGGTTATGAACCTCTTCTCTGAGTGGGAGAGGGAGAAAGTTTGCCTTCTTGGTGGCCACTGACCAAGGAAATTTCCTTTTGACAGCTTTGGCATGCTTTTCCTGGGGCTTAAAATTATTTTAGATATTTATTTGAGGTAGGTTGAAAGAGAGAGAGAGAGAGAGAGAGAGAGAGAGAGAGAGAGAGAGAGAGAGAGAGAGAGAGAGAGAGAGAGAGAGAGAGAGAATGGGCACACCAGGTTTCCAGCCACTGCAAACAAAGTTCAGACACATGAGCCACCTTGTGCATCTGGCTTTACGTGGGTCCTGGGGAATCAAACTCAGGTCCTTCTGCTTTGCAGGCAAGGACCTTAACCGCTAAGCCATCTCTCCAGCCCTTCCCAGGACTTTTTAAGTGCTCCACAACCATAGAGGATTACCACATGGCCTCCAGGATGCCAGGCTGGGGTGCCCTAGGCAAAGGATGTTGGGAAGGACTTCTGAGTAGCCAGGGTAGGCTCAGAGGAGCTGGGCTTTGTGCTCGAGTGGACACTAGCAGAGGAAGTGGGGACCTCTGTGATGGGCTACTCTTTGTTCTAGACAGTAGTTGGCACAATACCAGCTAAAGCCATGATTGGTCAAGATGCACCAATCACATGAGTAGCCATCTCATGAGATGTTAGCTTATTTGAGCAGCTGGACAGGCCATGTCCAGTGTGTTCACGTGTGACATGGGCTGGTGTATATCTAGTGCCACCTCTGTCCATGTGGCCTCAGATGACATTGTTTATGCTCAGTGGATTCGTTTATGTCCCAGAGTCCAGACCAGTGGCCAATGCCAAGGCCACTCTGGGCATCAGCCTGTGGTCTCCTTGGTGCCTTGGGGACAGTCTCTGTAGGGATAGTGCACTCGCTTTCCTTTTCCCTCACAACCTAGGGAGTCTGACTCCCAAAGGAACAGCTCCTCTCTCCTCCTGGGCAGAGTCTGTGTCTTAGATGTACGTCATTGTGCCGAGGTAGAAGTTTCTAAACTGCTTCCTAACAGTGGTAGCGGATGCCTTCTCATAATTTTGTTAGTTTTTGAGGTAGGGTCTCACCCAAGTTCAGGTTGACCTGGAATTTTCAGCCTGGCATTGAACTCCCAGAGATCCCCCTACTTCTGCCTCCTGAATTCTAGGATTAAAGGATGTTTGCTCTTTTGAGATAGAATCTTGTTGCAATGTAACCCAGGCCGGTTCCTGCCTTAGCCTTCAAGCATTGGACTTCCAGGTTCATGTCTGGATACCAGACATAGAGGATGATTTAAATTATAAGGCTGGAAGCACAAGCTTATGCTATTGGTTTTACGTCTCAGCAGCCTCAGTGGCATCTCACACTGAGTGACTTGTGTCTCAGCTGCTTGGGACAAGAAGTCATTCGTATTTCATATTTAAAAAACTTATACCTGAAACATTGGGGCTGGCACCCAAATATAAACACAAAATTCATTACTGTTTCATGTGTGCACACACCCTGAGGTAATTTCAAATACTATTTCCTGCCCTGCTTGCCTGTATTTTGACTATGATCCTTCACATGAAGTTAGGTGTGAAATTTTCCACTCAGGCATGTGGGTTTGGGAGCAGAGCAGGGATGCTCCGTATCCTTGTCTTACTCATTTTTAAATATTTTATTTATTTGTGAGGAAAGAGAGAGAGAGAGAGAGAGAGAGAGAGAGAGAGAGAGAGAGAGAGAGAGAGAGAATGGGCATGCCAGGGCATCCAGCCACTGCAAATGAACTCCAGGTGCATGTACCACTTTGTATATCTGGCTTTTCATGGGTACTTGGATTCAAACCTGGGTTGTCAGGCTTTGCAGGCAAGCGCCTTTAACCACTGGGCCATCTCTCTAGCTCTTATCCTATTGTTCTTGGGGGGGGGGAAGCAGAGAGGTTAAGTTACTTGCCAAAGGTCACACAGGTGGGATTTGAACCTGCTGCTTGACTCGGTGTCCACTCTTTGCCACCGCCCTGCAGTTTAGATCTAGTTACCTTCTTGAGATCATTAGTAGTGGACCCTTCCTCCCTGGGGGACAGGAGAGCGAACACTGGGAAGGACACTCTTCTAAGTGTTTGATTGCTGTAAGACATCTCATCATAGGCTATTGGTGACAAGAGCTTCTCTCTCCTTTCAGCGACACCTGTTCCTCAGGTATGGTGGTGTCTCTGCGCTGCATTGGTGAGTAGCTCCTTTCTATGTTTCTGAGTAGGAACCAGTCCACGGTTTAGAAATTGTCCCCTGGGCTTTGGGAAGGGAGGACATGGGGAGCCAGCCAGCGGGAATGCCCAGAAATTCTTGACCTACTCCAGGGTCTCCAGGTCTATACTTTAGTGCCCACTGTGGGCAGGTGATATCTGGAAATGGACGGGTCTGGGTTTTTGTTGTTGGTGGTGGTTTTGTTCCACCCTGAGCTGGAGGCCTTGGGGGCTTCTTCTCTAAGGGGTGAGAGGGCAGCATCAGAGAGGCCAGGAGCTGCTGTGTGTGACACTGCAGCTTGGCATCAGTGTCCCCAGCAGACCTATGGCCCCGCCATGACATGCAGTCTACCATGGGGACACACAGCCGTTGGGACCTTTAGGAGACCGCCTGGAACCAAGCATGTCCTGCTCTCTTCTGGCTGCTGCATGGAGGCTCAGATTGGGGCTCCCCCTCTCTGTGTGGAGGTGACTCTCTGTGTGACTACACATGATCTCCATTTTGAAGTGCACCTCTTTTCACAAGCGCCCAGATGTGTAGGCTCGAAGCTGCTCTCAGTTTCCCCTAGGGCCCCAGTTGCTGTTGCATACCTAGGAGAGCACCTGCTCTCAGTCCCAAGTCACATGTCCACCCACTGGACACCTAGGCCACACACACACGAACATCCATGGAGGGCATGCTCCCAGAAGTCCTGTCTCACACCCCAGGCTGTGCTACATTCAGCCAGCACCCCACACTGGTCACTGGCCTTGGGAGCCCCCAACCTCCTTTTCTCATGTTCCCTTGGCTCTTGCTACATACCTGTGAAGCTTCTAGAGTCCCTGGCAAGCTACCAGAGGACGCTACCCTGGAGTGGATCTTCTGCCCAAGTGTGGAATGGCTGGTGACCAAAGGGTCTTGGCTCTTTGCATCCTGGGGGAACCAAGCGTAGCACACAAGGATAGGTCCTGTTGTAGCCCTCATGGGCCCACTCAGCCTCAACTTACCTCCTCACGCATCTTACCTCCATATGACTCTCCTAATTCAGCCCTTGTGATGGTTAAGTTTTGATGTCAACTTGACCTTTCAAGTAATCTTGGGTGGGTCTCTGAGGATGTTCACAGGAAGGCAGCCTCTCAGTAGGGGGCATGATGTAAGGAAGCTCAAAGGAGCTAGAAGTAAACATCCTTTCCTGTGTGGGCAGTGCAGGAAGGAAATTCCAGAGACTCAGGAAGCCATTAAGTCTGGGATAGAATTGCAAGACCCCACCCTAGGGCTATATAAAGCTGAAAGAATTCTCTCCGTGCCCTCCTGCCTGTTCCCTGTTCTGTGTGTGTGGTGTAGGTGATTGATGTTTTCTCTCTGCTTGGACCTGTGAAAGAGGACCAGCCTCTTTCACTTGTATGGGACTTCCCCTGGATCTGTAGCTTGAATAAATCGTTTCCTCCCATAAACTGTGCCTGGTTTGGAGATTCATCCCAGCGACGTGTGGCTGACTGCGACAGCCCTTATCTCCCCATTTGCCTCTCGTTCATCTGCTCACAAATCTATAACTTCCCTTATTCCTCTACTCACTTTACCTTCTTCCTACTTCAGTTCCCCAGCGCCCACACAGAACCAGACGCACAAAGTGGGGGAGGCATCTGGAGTTTGTTTGCAATGGCTGGCTGCCCTGGCACACCCATTCTTTCTCTCTTTCTCTGTCTCTCTCCTCTTTGTCTCGGCAAAATTAATTAATTAATTAATTAATTGATGAAATATTTCGATATCAATACACAGTCTTCACTCACCTCCTTCATTCACTTCCTTACCTCACACCTCCTCACACTCCTCACACTTCTCACTCGCTGCCTCTCTACCTTCACTCATTCCTCCTCCTCACATGACCTCCTCACTCCCCTCATTCACTTCCTCCCTCCTTCCACACCTCCTCCTACAACTTTCCTTCCTTCCTCACTGACTGTTCCAGCCTTACCTGTCTTCCTTTTATCTGTTCAGAAGTCTTGGTGCCTCTGAACATATCAGTTCTCTTGAGATGCAAGACCACCCTAGGGTGTTCTTCCCTGTTCCTGGATTTCAGGCGACACCCACAAAATCACTGGTGTGCCAAATGAACCGTGCACAAGTGCTCCAGCCTGGGAAATTGCTCCTTAGGGCCTGGCAGAGACCCCTTCCCAATCTTAAGACCCTCAATGGCCTCATGAGGGAAGGAGAGGCATCAGTGGGCATGCCACATCTGCCCCTGCCTGGTGATTGGGGAGACAGCTGTGTGGGGGCATCTCGCAGTGGACCTCCTGGTCACTGCCAGCTGGCGTGTGCTTGTCGTCCTCAGAGTGCGGGGTCCCCTCAAATCGCCAGAGCAGGATCGTGGGTGGATCCACTGCTGCCCTGGGGGACTGGCCCTGGCAGGTCAGCCTGCATGTGCAGGGTATCCACGTCTGCGGAGGCTCCATCATCACCCCCGAGTGGATTGTGACAGCCGCTCACTGTGTGGAAGAGTAAGTTCATGTCTATGGCCTTCTCTGGGACCAGTGGGTTGGTGAGGTGACATCACACGAGCTCAGGACCAGAACTCTGGATTTGGAGTGTGGTTCTGTTGCCACGTGACCCACAGCGAGTCTTTAGGAGATCATATGCGGACGCGTGTGCAGAGCATGTCCTCACCCCTGCTCCACTGGGACATAGCACAGCTGAGGAGAGTGATCAGGGGCCTCCTGTCTTCTCAGCTCTGTCTACAAGCTTTGGGAGCTCCTGCTGTCTGGGGGTCTTGTCTCTTCTGGATGCCCAGGACAGAGCCCACTCCGAGGTGCTCAGGAAGCTTCTCCAGGTGTCAGTGTAGATGTCCTTGGTCACAGGAGTGCTTTCCAGATGGGTGGGGAAGGGTGAGGGAAGCCCTTCTTTTTCTTCTTTCTTCCTTCTTTCTTTCTTTCTTTCTTTCTTTCTTTCTTTCTTTCTTTCTTTCTTTCTTTCTTTCTTTCTTTCTTTCTTTCTTTCTCTCTCTCTCTCTCTTTCTCTTTCTTCTTTCTTCTTTCTTTCTTTCTTTCTTTCTTTCTTTCTTTCTTTCTTTCTTTCTTTCTTTCTTTCTTTCTTTCTTTCTTTCTTTCTTTCTTTCTCTCTCTCTCTTTCTCTCTTTCTTCTTTCTTCTTTCTTTCTTTCTTTCTTTCTTTCTTTCTTTCTTTCGTTCTTTCGTTCTTTCGTTCTTTCGTTCTTTCGTTCTTTCGTTCTTTCGTTCTTTCTGTTTCTCGAGGTAGGGTCTCACTCTAGCGCAGGCTGACCTGGAATTCACTATGTAGTCTCAGGGTGGCCTCAAACTCATGGTGATCCTCCTACCTCTGCCTCCCGAGTGCTGGGATTAAAGGCGCGCGCCACCACGCCCAGCTAACCCTTCTTTTTCCTTCCCTCCTTCTCTCCCTCCTTCCTTCTTTGCTATGTAGCACAAGCTGGCGTCAACCTCATGATTTTTCTGCCTCAGCCTCCTAATGCTGGGTTACTCTTTCTGTACCTCTCACAGGTGGGCTCTGGTCTCCTAGAGACTGCTGTAATGTCAGGGAAGCCATTGAGCTCTGGAGTGTTCTTTCCTTCCCTTCATGTCCTAGGTTTTGAGGGCCCTCTGCGAGCTGGGCTTCTCTTAAAATCCCGAAGAAAATCCCTGGATAAAGGGAAAATCACCGTGGGTGTTAGACTGCAAGTGTGTTCATCACTACACATGTATTAGGCACTTACTGTATACCAGGAAGTGCTCTGGGAAGGGGCAGACCCCATCTGGGGACTGGTGCCTAAGACTGGACCAGGGCACATGGCTTCTAGAAGGGTGGGGAGCAGACAGAGGCTGTGGGGAGGCTGAGGGAAGCAGTGGGGACCCTGCTGTATAATCTTGGTCTGTGGTTTGGAGCTCGGCTTGTGGAATTTGAAGGCATTCATGTCTGTGGTCCCCCCTGCCTCCCAGACCCCTTAGCAACCCTCGGTACTGGACAGCATTTGTGGGGATCCTGAGACAGTCCTTCATGTTCCACGGAGACGGATACCGGGTGCAAAAAGTGATTTCCCATCCAAATTATGACTCCAGCACCAAGAACAATGACATCGCACTCATGAAGCTGCAGGCGCCTCTGACGTTTAATGGTGTGTGAGGCTCAGACGGACACTGGGGGATGAGCCGAGGAGGTGTGGTTGGGAATGAGATGTGAATGTGGGAGGCAGGAGCTGGTATTGAGGCGTGACAGAGGTCACCCCTTCCACAGTGTGTGGAGGAGACACGAGGTCCCACATGCTTGTCCTCTGCCATATAGAGTAACACGGATTCTGCCATTACCTGTGGATCCAGAGCAGGGTGTCTCTGGATCCACCTCTGGACATTCGAGACTGGAGGTGGGGTGGGGGAAGGGGTGTGGGGTGGCATTGTAGGGTTGTGGGGCTGCCCTGTGCCTTCTAGGGCAGCAACATCCCTGTCTTCCCACTAGAGGTCAGTAGTACTCCCCAGAAGTCTGCAGACACTGTCTAGTGTCCCTGGGGAGTGAGGAGGAGGAGACCTGTGGTTGATAATTTGTAAAGATAATGCTATATATTTTCACATATATTCTGAAAGCAAGATATCTTAAAAAATGAAATGTAAACAAAAGGGTTTCCCCTAGCTTCTTAATTGTGCCTGTTCTAGCCATGCAAAAGTCTGGATTGTTCTAGCTCTACTTGGGCCTGGATGAAACAAACCCCCATGTCCCATGAAATGCTTGCATTCAGGTTGGGGCATCACTCACACACAGGACAGCTGGTCCATAAGGGATGCTAGGGCATCCAGGAAGCCCAGGGTGGAGTCTTCTAGATCAGGCTGGCTCACACGTTTCTCTTCTTGATAGACATAGTGAAGCCGGTGTGTCTGCCCAACCCTGGCATGATGTTGGACCCTAAGCAAAAGTGCTCGATTTCTGGGTGGGGGGCCACCCATGAGAAAGGTGAGGCCCCTGGGCATGTGGGAAGGGATGCTGGCTTCAGCATTGGGTGAGCCATGTTTAGATCTAAGTTCTGTTATTCAATGGCTAATGACTTTGGGCAATTCACTCAACCTTTGTGCCTCAGTTTCCCCATTTGTTTAACAGGAAACATTAATTTGGCCCTACCTAGTATACCGGGAGAGGGATTGGTGTCGGGGTGGACTGAAGGAGGAAGGGAGAAGGGGATATGACCATCTGGATGGTGTGTGCGTTGACCTTGGGGAAGGCATCCACTGTGTGTGTGCACGAGCTGCTGTTTGATACCCTTGTCCTTAGGAAAGACCTCGGATGTGTTGAATGCCGCTGTGGTGTACCTGATCGAGACATCAGAATGTAACAGTAAATATGTCTACAACAACCTGATCACACCAGCCATGGTCTGTGCCGGCTACTTGAAGGGCACTGTGGATTCCTGTCAGGTAATCACAAGGTTATTACTATTATTATATCTTTCCTTTCTCTCTCTCTCTCTCTCTCTCTCTCTCTCTCTCTCTCTCTCTCTCTCTCTCTCGGCACACACACACCATGGTGTGTGTATTATGGAGGTCATAGGGACAACCTTGGGTATTGGTCCTCACCTTCCACCTTATTAGAGGCAGGATTTCTTATTCACCCTGCGTATGCCTGAGTAGCTGACCCACAAGCTGCCAGGAGTCTCCTGTCCATGCCTCCATCTCCTTGTAGATGTGCTTGGACTACAGTCACTTGCCACTGTACCCTGCTCTCACGTGGGTTCTAGGGATCAGAATTCAGGCCCTCAGGCTTGCACAGCTCTTGTACCCACTGAGTCATCTCCTTATTCCAAATACAAGTTTTTATTCGACCTCAGGGCGTACAGCTCCCACTGAGCCCCTATAAGAGATGGAGCTCTCATGTGGCCAGTGACAGCTCCTGGGGACAGGAACCACCTTGGGGTAGCTGTGGGGAGGTATGGTCACTAACAGTGTGAACGTCTTAGTGGCAGAAGAGAGTCCTACCAAAAAATTTCCCACATACCATGGGCTCGTAGAGAAGCTTTTGATTGGTGCAAGTGTCTGTAGCAGAAATTAAGTTTTCTGATCACCTTAAACTGTGAGCAGCGATGCTCTTATTGGCGGTTGGCTGGCATAGACCATGTTTCTAAAACCATTGACTCCTGCTGGGATCGCTGATGGGTGTGTGGCAGCTGGCAGGTTGCAGCAAGCTTTTCTCTTTTCTATAACTTGCTGTGTTCCTCAGGGTGACAGCGGAGGACCACTGGTCACTTTGAAGAATGACATCTGGTGGCTGATTGGGGACACGAGCTGGGGATCGGGCTGTGCCAAGGCCTACAGACCTGGCGTGTACGGGAACGTGACAGTATTCACAGACTGGATCTATCGGCAAATGAAGGTAACTTTCTAGTCTCTTGTGGCTGGGAGCTGGTCCTCGGTCACCTTCCATCCTTCTGCATACCCCCTTTGCTCCAGGGTCCCCCACTTCTATAGTACCCACATCCCTCTGGTATCCCCCAGCCCTACATTGTCACCTACCCCCATAGTACCAGTATCCTTCCAGGGTCCCCATTGTTCCAACTAACCTCCCTGTGTGGTTGGTTCTTGCTGGTACTGAGCTGGGATCACCGTCAGGATCCTCCGGCCTCTGTTCTCCACCTTAGTGCAGGCTTGCGGAGCAGGCACCACCCGGGCTTCATAGCTTAGATGCCTAGTGTTGGCAGAGAGTTGAGGGAGTGTCAGGATGGAGCCTCTTCTCATAGGGGGCTCTTGAGGAGCATTAGGCAGTGTCTGTGCTCAGGATGTAGGGGGGCTAGGAATGGAGTCTCCACTTTGGTGCAGAGAAGGCTTCCTAGAGGAAGGAACCCTGCACCCCATTTCTGCCTGTGTGGCTCTCATCAGCCCAGTATTGGGCCCTGGCCTTGGAGTGAGAGCAACATTGTGCACCTCAGGATCAGATTGGAGGACTGCTTACATCTGGGCATGTGGACGAGCTTGCTCTACTGTCTCCTCTCACCTCTCCTGGTGTCTGGCTGTAGCAGTAGTGCCAAGACCATGGGCATTGTCACAGTCTGACCATGCCCAATCAAATGACACCTGGGCCCAGGACTGCCCCCTCTTCCCAGGGGAAGCCTCATTGGCACAGGCAGGGCTGGAAACAGACAAGCAGGGCCATCCTGAAGGGCATGAAGAGGAGGAAGCCTGGGGCAGGCTGGGGGCAGGGTTGTGATGGAGGGAGCTGACCAACAGGTGTGCTAAGGCCTACAGATTGTTCATGGGGCCTCGCAGGAAGAGGGCGCTGAGTGGCAGGGTACACTGTGGCGGGGAAGTGAAGGATCTCATCAGTGTCCTCCCGAGGTGGACAGTGGCTTAAGTTCCAGCTGGGCTGAGGCCGGCTGGCTACCTGTTCTCTTACTGTTCCCCTGAGCTCACACTGCACAAGGAATTGTCCTGGGGTCTTGAAGCCCAGAGTTTGTTTCTTCTTTTTGTTTTGAGGTAGGGTTTCCCTCTAGCCCAGGCTGGCCTGAAATTCACTCTGTAGTCTCAGGCTGGCCTTGAATTCACAGAGATCCTCCTGCCTCTGCCTCCCCAGTGCTGGGATTAAAGATCTACCATCATGCCCAGTTGTTCTCAGTTTTGAGTCTCTTGTGTCACCCCAGAGAAAAACCAGTGTTCACTTTTGTCGTAGAGAGTAACATCATCTCTTTCCTGTTTGAACAGGTGAACAACTAATCCATGTGGATGTTGTCTCTGACATCCTTTGTCTTTGACAGTCATCCTTCTGCAAGAAAACCAAGGGACGACTTTTTAATTCTCTGTGCACAATGTACCTGTTGAGATGGTTCAAAGGTCCTTTCATTTTTATTAAATGGTGACTTGTCTGAATGAGCTGTCCCCTGTCTTATGCAGGCTGCAGCACCCTCGCCCCAGGCCTCTGGGGGTGGCCTCATCCAGAAGGAGAAACTGAACCCTGCTGGATTCTGGCACACAGGCTAGTCCCCATTGGGCCTACCTTCTGAGCCCATGTTCTGGCCCTTTTTGGAAGAACATGGACTGTGTGTGACTCGAGCAGCTGGATGGTCTGGAAAGAGTGGGGAGGCCAGGCAGGGCTGGGAGCACCTTGTGGAGAGCCAACTGCAGTGTGCAGCTGGGGTCTGCAAATGCAGTGTGTACTGATCTTATTTTCACGCTTTTCTTAGCCCAGGTTGACACCAGCTGGGAACACAGGGCCCTTCAAGGATGGTGATGCAACCATTACTTTTAAGGGCAGTAGAAACTTTCCTCTGGGGGTGATGGCCCAGGCAAAAGCCCTCAGAGCAGGAAGTGAATCCAGCATGCTCACCCTGGCACTGTACTGCTTGGCCACCTTTCCCTTGGGTGGGCCACCGGCCTGATTCCTGGCTCCTCCCAGCCTCCCAGCCTGCACTTGTTTTTGGGCCTTGGAATAGGCAAGCCAGGTACCTGATGGAGGCTCTGTAGGCTGGCTGATCACAGGGAGGCTGAGCTCCACCTGGTTCAGGGACACAAGGTTCCAGATGCCCTGCTTCTGGGTCACATTCCTCCACTAACTACCTCTATGCTCCTGGAGCCTGGGCTTGGACACCTCTCTGGAGTTCACATGCGTTTGGACTTTGTGATTATCTGTGCCAAGTGTGCCCAGCAGACACTGGGTCTTCTCTTCCACAGTGACCAGGTTGTTCTGCAGAGGACTGGGGACAGGGGAGGGGGAAAACTCCAGGCATGAAAGGAGGGGGTGGCCATGGGTCATGCCATCTTCTCTGACCCTGGGCTTCCCCGGGATTGCCATGCTCGTATTCCCACGCCTTACCTGTGGCACAGTGCTGCAACTCTGCCTCCTTTCCAGAACACAGGCCTTCCGAGGGGAGTGTATGGGACTGCATTTTGCAGTCCCCACCCCACTACAGGATGCTCCCACCATGTCCTCTGTGTGTGAGTCTGCTCCCCAGCTAGATGTCTGAGCCCCTTGCAGTGTGACAACATGCCTGTCCTCCGGGCTCCTGGTCTGGGCTTTCATGTCTGTTTTGAGCTGTACAATTCCATTGTGAAATATACAAATAAAGTATGTCATTTTTCCAAAGCGCATTGAGTCTGTAGTTGTACTAGCTGGCAGGGCCTGGCTGAAGCTCTCGTAGAGCGAGGATAGCATGGGGCGAGGAGGTGCTGCTGGAGGCCCTGGCCAGCCTCTGGGCTTGGGAAACACAAGTCTCGCATGACTCCTGGAGGGGACTCCCCCTGCTCCCGCTTTCCTCGGGGTCACACCCTGAGGATTACCATGCCCACCTCTAGAACCTAGGTTTCTCCCCACCTTTTCCCCCAGCTCCCTTGAGCCCGCACTTGCCCCCTGGTCCTGGCAATAGGGTAGACCCTCAGGGTCTCATGCCCTCAGGCAGCCTGACTCAGACTGAGTTTAGCATCTGTACCCCAAGGCTTCTTGTCAAAGTCCTGACTTGTTCATGGTGGCAGACACACTACCTGCCCTGCTGTCAGGACCGTGGGCAGGAGCAAGCCTGGTGTGTTCCTGCATGGGAATTGAAAGCCACTTTTACTCTGTGGCCTTTGTCAGCATGTGTGTTTCTGCCTGGCCACCATATTTGATCATGACGTTGAACCATGCCCACCAACCCATAGTTGAGCTTGAACAAGGTGTCTCTTACACATTCCTATCAGAAACTGCCACTGTCCTCAGCTGAGGACACAGTGCAGCACCCATGGTAATGCACAACAGAGCAGTAATCAAAATGCACACACAGGGCACCCAACAGCTATGTGCAAGGTGCACATCAGTGTGTGCTGAATAGCAAACACTGCCACCTGCTGGCCTGCACTGGGACACACCAGATGCCCCACCCTCCACCCTATGAGTGTGCCCACACAAGGTGGGTGCTTCCAGTTCACTTGAGGCTGGCTACAAATGACTTTGGAAAGCAGACAATTGACAAGAAATTGGGGATGATGAGGGGTGTTATTACCCCAAAGTATCCAATGAGCAAAGAAACTCGGATGCTTGTAGTTAACTTCTCGTTCCTGGACTAGCACCGGAACAAAAGCAGCTGATGGGAGGAAGTTTTTATTTTGGTTTGCAGTCTTGAGGGCAAGCTCCATGATGGCAGGGGAAAGCATATGAGCAGAGGCTGGACATCACCTCCTTG
Organism: Zapus hudsonius; assembly: GCA_004024765.1. Classification (NCBI taxonomy): domain Eukaryota; kingdom Metazoa; phylum Chordata; class Mammalia; order Rodentia; family Dipodidae; genus Zapus; species Zapus hudsonius. Next base: position 25,345 of record PVHP010013583.1, read on the forward strand.
CCACAGCAGATGGAAAACAGCAGCAGGAGAGTCAACTGATCTCTGGCAAGGGGCAATAACCCCCCCCCTAAGCTCGCCCAACAACACACCTCCTCCAGCAAGGCTCTGATTCCCAAATTGCCATCAGAACACATGAGTTTATGGGGGACATCTGTTTCAAAATACCCACAATGCTCCTCTATTTTGTATGTTGGAAACAATGATTTACCACTTAAAAGATGTATCCAGAAGTAAGACAAGGGAAGCGCTGTTGTTTGTGTGTTTCCACATTGATCAACAGCACGGTTAATCTTAGTATAAATTAACCCAGGAAGCTTATTTTAGAAAGGCTCAGAATTGTTGCCAGTCACCGGCTACTTCTCACAGCTGGATGAGTAGCTGAGTCCAGTCTTCAAACGAGTGCACTTCTGGCAGAGTTTGTGGGGACAATTTTGTCCCAAGCTCAGGCCCCTGGGGTGCTTCTGGTTCTCCCAGATACAGCTCTGACTGCAGGGACAAGGCCATGGTCCCTGAGCCATACCTGCCATGGTGGGGCCCTGTCCTGGCCACAGTGCAAAGGGGAGTTACTGTGTAGTGTGACGACTTCCATGCTCACATAGTCATCTGGTGGGTCCAGTTTGAAGACAAGGGCTCCTTGGAAAGAAACCTGGGGAAGTTCCCTCAGGTAACCATTTAAAATGCATCAACCCTCAGATGTACTTTGTGGGGAAAAGGAGACATACCACAGCACTGATGGCCGTCTGCCAGCCTGGAGAGTGGGACCTTTCCCTTGGAGGAGAAGTAATACCTGTGTGTCCCTCTTGGGGCTCATTGCCACCCGGTGCAGGGTTTGCCACTCTGACAAACTTCTTTCCTTGAGATCAAGCCCTCTGTGGGATCTGCTTGCTGGTGGCAGTTGTCTGGGTTTTTGCTTGAAGATGTACAGAGACAGAGGTGTCCACAGAGCCTTTGGAACAAGGTTCATGCCCAGTGTGGTTTAAGCACCTGTAGCTCACCAGCCCCTGTGTTCTGGAAAACTTGTCTGCTTAAATCTACCTGGGCGTTTTGTGGGGTTCATCCAGCCACAAACCTTCTCAGAGTGAGGTCTCCAGGAAGTGATCAAAGGTTCTAGAATGCTCAACGCAGGAGAGGGGTGCAAGGCAGTGCAAGCTAGGGAGCAGTAAAACCGGCCTGATCCATCCGTCCCAGGGCTGGAGTCACACAGATGGTTCCCCAGGGTTCTCTGAATATGGGATTACAGGCACTTCTGAGTGTCCAGGCAAGACAGGCCAGGTAATCCCTTTGCTCTTTATGGCCCAAAGGAACACTTAGCAGGTTCACCCCAGATAATCTCCCTTCTCTCTGGCACTTTGCCCCATCCTCTCTAGGTATTGTCAGGATGTGCCAGCAGAACGGGGTCATGCAACATGTGCCTGCTTCTGACTTGGTTTTGGTCCCACAGCATCTAATGTCTCTGGAAGATGGAGTGTGGTTGGTGCTGGCCAGGGGAGGGCCCTTAGGAGCAGCCACAAGGGGGTACTGGACCACACCCAGGACAGCAGTAGAGGCCAAGCTGTCCTCTACACACACCAGCACTGAGCTAGGGAAGGTCACAGTGGCTGCCAGCTTTATTCTTCCAGAATTCTAATTCTCAGTGTGTGCCTCAAGTCCTTTAAAACTCATGGTCTGCCTTTGAGAGATTAAGGGATTCTGAGACCAGCTGCAGGTGCTCACTCAGCCCCGGAGCGTAATGGGCACCATGTAGACCCAGCCATGGACTTGGGACTAGGGCTGTGACCACCACCTTCCTGGCATCCCTCTTGTAAACATCTCCTGGAACTTCCATAGCATGCTGATCATTTGAATGTGAAATGCCCCCATAGGTTCATGTTGAAACTCTTGGTCCCCAGCTGATGGCGCTGTTTGTAAAAGCTGTGGACCATTTAGGAGGTGGAGCCTTACTAAAGAAAGGGAATCTCTGGGACCCCAATTTGAAGTTTTATAGCCAAGCCCCACTTCCTGTTCCTGATTTCTGACTGCAGTGTGACCATCCACCACTGCTCCTGCCACCATGTCTCCCCTTCTGTAAGACAGAATCAACCCTACCTCCCTTAAGCTGCTTCTTAAGTACTTGGTCACAGCGATGAGATGTCACTAATAGTCCCAAAGGTCAGAGAGATGTGGGGTGTGGTCTTCGTGGGAGGGGACAGGGGCTTTGGTCCTGCCCTCCCTGAACCCCTCCCCCTCCCGAGAAAGGATTGTCCCATATGACCTGAAGCCGTCCTCCTTCATGGAGTGAGCAGCATGGAGGCAGTCACTGATTTCTGTGGAAAGGACCCGGGTCCTCATGTCCTCTGTCCACCATGCTCCTTGGTCCTCCCTCCTGCATCTGGGTTTAAAATCTATTTTTTGAGTAGTTTCTTTTTTTTCCAGGTAGGGTCTCATTCTAGCCCAGGCTGCCCTGGAACTCACTCTGTAGTCTCAGGCGGGCCTCAAACTCACAACAATCCTCCTACCTCTGCCTCCCCAGTGCTGGGATGAAAGGCCCTCTTGCATCTGGAATGTTCTTCTGCTGTTTGGTCTCTGATATTCCTGATGCCCCAGCTCTCCCTCTAAAGGATGTACTATCAGGGCATCTTGTGCCCATTTGTCCTCAGACAGTGTCCTGTGTCTTGCCCCCAAGGTCTCCTAGCTTTAGAGGGAGGAAGGCATGGGCCACAGTGTGGATTTGGAGTTATGAAGAATCAGTGTGAAGGTGCCACACCTCTGAAGCTCATTCTCCTTCCATGCAGCTCCTAGGAAAGAAACAGTTGGACCCTGCTGCACCCCTCTCCCTGCCCACCAGGGAGGATGGCTTCAGTGACCCACCCTTGCTCTACCCACAGTCCTGCCAAGTCCTCCCCCAATACGAAGTGAGCCAGAGAAGAATCCCGCATGGTTTATTAGGAATCAGGAAACACAGCTCCCATGAGCTTTCCTTTCAGAGCCTAACACTGTTACGGGCTTTCGGGGGGGTTGAGTTTCTCACCATCTAGTCAGGGACAAATGACAAACAAGAATGGTGAAAAACATTTTATTGAAAGTGAAAGGAAAGGGAGGCTCCTTGCGATGAGTGGGGTCCTGAAAAAATGGGTGCCCAGCAAGCATTCTGGAAAGGGTATTTAAGTACTGAGGAGTTTGCCTGGTCCATACCTGTGTGTGAATTAGGCATCCAGTTGGGATGAGCTTTACTGGTTAATTTTAAATGTATATAGAAGAGCTTGATTAGTAGGTGGGTCAGAAAGAGTCCACCTTCAGGGAAAAAAGCCCCTCCCCAAATGTTCCCAGAAGGAGCCAGGAAGAAGGACAAGGATGTAGGAACAGAAGGCTGCATGGCCCAATGGATGAGTCGGGTTTGTTCTGAACTGGAGTTGCCTATGGTCCCACAAGGGCAGGTTAATGTCGAGGTTCTTTTGGGTGTGTGTTCCTATTAGCTACCTACAAAAGAAAGGACTGGCTCCTAATCCCTATCAACCAGGCCATACTAAAGCAGGGTGCTGAGGCTGCATGGTCTTATGATGAAGAGAAGGTAGAGCCCAGGGCACAGAGTGTGCAGAGGTTGAAGCCACTGTCCCATCAGGAAGGTGACCTCCCCCACTGTCCAACACCTATGCTTTGAGGGGCCACATCTCCTCCACCCGAGCCCCTTCCTCCTCCTCATCGCCTTGGGGTGCTCCTACTCACTTTGGCTACTAAACATAGCATGGGCTAAGCGGGGGTGAAGGGATGGGAAGTCTGATTAGCCAGGGAATTTGGCAAGCTGGTGCCGAGCCTGGGCCAGCCTTGACAAGCGCTCTTTGAGGAACTTCCTCTTGTCCCTGGTGTCGCTGCGCTCCACCAGGAGCCTGCTGCAGGAATCCCTGTCCTGCAGCAGCTGGAGCATGCTCTTCTGCAGCTGCTTCCCGAACGTCTGCAGGACGAAGTACTGGATGATCAGGGGGATGTGGCTGGAGATGCGGTTGTGCACTTCCTGCAAGAGGTGACAGGAGTGTTGTGGGAAAAGCGAGCAGGGAAGGTGAGCTCACCATGCAAAGTGAAGAGGGAGATGCTGGCAGGTGCGTGGTCCTGGCCTGATCTCAGCCTCTCCGTGAACCACTGAAGGAGGGTCCAGTGCACTGGCTGGACTCTGATTTCTACTAACTTCCTAACCATCAGTGGACCCTCCGTGGAAAAGGGAAGTTGTGTTCTGATGGGACCCATGGACACATTCAACCCAAATGATTGACCTCTCCACTGAGGAGTCACCTTGTTCCTTCAAGCCTCAAGCTACTCACTAGCTACAGGGTCAGCTATCTGAAGCTGCAGGAGGTACTCTGAGTTAGTTGACCAAAGGGAATCCATTTTTACTCTCTCCATCTGCCACCTAGACTCTGTCCCACGCAACCCACTCTCCCTGTCTTGAGACAGGTTGATCTCTCAGTTAAATGACCTGTGTTGAAGCTTCTGGAAGTTTATACCTTTCTGGGATCAGTTTCCTTCTGGGGCAGATGGGGATACCATGGGCATAGGCCTCTGGGAATGGATTGTCAAATCCAATGTACCCCAAGACATCAGGGTAAGGACTCCAGGACAGCTTGGTGACAGTGAGGAGGAACAGAGCACAAGCTCTGTGTCCTAGGAGGTGAGCCCATCACGGTGTGGCTTGTCACACCAAATAATGGCGAAAGAAAGAAGGAGAGGGTCTAGAAAGAGGGCTCTTCAGGAGGCATGAAGCTCCAGACACCCAGCCCAGCCTGTCCTTTAGCCCTCAGAGCTGAAGCTGAAGGACAGAGTGACATCTGCAGGCATGGAACCCTGACTGAGCTACTGCACAGAGGTCCTTGAGGACATTTTGAAGAGAAACAAGACAGGGAACAAGGGACAAATGCCCTGTGGTTCCACATGGACAAAGTTCTGAGAGCTGGGAGATTTAGAGACATGGATAGTAGAAAGGTAGGTGGCCTCTCAGGTCAGGAGCAGAACCATCTGGAAGGGAGATCAGGCAGCCTACACACCCACACCCTGAATAAATCATGGCAGGCTGGAGATCCAAGCAGCCCTCCACTGTCCCCTGTCACCCTGGTACCAGGTGTAAGACTTGGCTGTAGCTGCTTCCGGGTTGGTCTAACACAGGATGGGTGGAGACTGGTTCCCATCTGTCTCTGAATTTTCTGTTAGTGTACCAGGCACTGGCACCCTGAAGCAGCGGGCACCATGGCTGTGGGTGCTAGGAAACAGCTGGGCACCTGTCTCCCCTTCACCAGCTCCTCTCTCCTGCCCGCTGCCCTGGAGCTGTAGTGCACTTGGTTAAATCCTCGTTGCTCCAAGTGTGCTCTCCCTCCAGGAGCACAGGTCTGCCCTGCCTTACCCCCCAGACATGCGCACTCCAGACCTGTCATCCACAGGTGTACCGCTGGCCACAAGCCCGGGGGCTGTGGTCAGGATCACATGAACAAGGCCCTTTCTGGCAGCCAAGGGGATGGGAACAGAGGTCTGGAGACCTGGACATTGCCTTGGCCTCCTCTGTCTGGACACTTCCAAGTCCCAGAGGCTCTGCTTGGCCTGGGCCTGCTGACCCAGGTGACTAGACCATCTGAGCAAGTGTCAGTGAGCATCATGGCACTCCGACACTGCGGAGACAGCATTGTCTGGGGAGAAAGCCGAGGGTCAGAGAGGCTGGCATGAAGCCAGCCACACATGTCAGAGGTCAGTGGCCCTAAGCCACTGTCTCTGAGGTGGAACCCCCTCCTGGAAGCTCCCCCGGGGCTGAAGGCTGGAGCTTCTGACAACACCTTAGAGACCCAGCACTTCCACAGAGAGACACCTGGAGGACAGGAAATGGCCGAGGCTCCCAGTTCTGAGAGGGTCACACATTCACCTCGTAGTAGGCTTGTAGGTGCTGGAAGATCTCAGGCATGGACAAGGTCTCATCTTTGGAATGATGGCGGAAACGTCTACAATTCTGTTCCTCCTCTTCCTCCTCCTCTTTGACCTTCTGCAAGGCTTTTCTATAAACTTGGTCCTCGCAGTAGACAATTTGCTCCATTTGGAAGTGAAGTTGGATCAACCTCTCCGCTTCCTTTTCTTGTTCTAATTGAATGTCTTCAATTTTGGACTGTGTGGAGAGACAAACACATGCAAACACCTGTTCACGATGCAGATGCAGTACACCTGACGCCTTCACAGGCATGGGGTCACTAGACAGGAATGACAAGCTGTTTCTGGGAGCAGCCTGGCTTATCCACTTAGGGCTCCTTTCAGCTGAGGGTAGGAACCCAGGGAAACCCAAGCCACAGTGTGAGCAGATGTCACCAGGGCCAGGGACTTGCTTGGATTCTCCTTGCTATAACCCAGTTCCCTATTTCATCTCTGCAGGGCTGGCTTCCACCAGACAGTGCAGAGATGAGGGGGGTACACTTTAGGTCGGTCCCATGCTGCAAGTGTGATGACCTGGTGGGCAGCCTGTGTCCAGAATGCATCGGTGCCTGGTTCTAGAAGGTGGCCACCTGTCTGTGTGGTAAGCAGTGCTAGCGGTTCTTGGCGTGTCACAACTGCTCCTCCTAGGTCACTCACCCTCTAGAGGGTCACAGCCCTTCCATTTGAGGAGCACAGGCCTGTGAGGTAGCGGAGCCCTGGTCTTAAGCTGGGGAAAGGCAGGGCCATTGTCCACCTGCTCGGGGAGCCCAGTGCCTGTAGGAACCTGGAACCTTGGCCACATCTGTCCCAGGGGAGATGGACCTTCTTTTCTCTTTGCTACCCTCTAGCTACCATTTCTATTTAACCTTCTCTCCATGGGACCACGATCTTCCCTGCCTCAGCTCTCAGGACCTGGGAGTTTCAACATTTCATCTTTGAATTCATCTCCCCTCCCTCCACTCACTTTCCCCTTCCCTCCTTTGAACCAGACAGGACTGGTCTGAATCATCAGAAGATTCAAGCACGAGTCATTGCTTCTCTGAATATACATGAGAACGTCCACATGGTCTCCGCCCAAGAAATCTGCTTTCAGTTGCTTTTATTTATTCTTCTTTTTAATATAACCAGCAAAAAAAAAAACCCATAAAATATATGTGGTTGGTTTTACCTTCGTAATTCTGTGGAGGTTAAAAAACTCCTCAAAATGTTTTTCAGAAACTTTCGTGAAGGTGAGCCGTACCTTCTCTGTTTGAAGAGAAAACAACAGTTCAGCATGGACCAGATCTGCTGGACTTTCCACACATTGAAAAATCTTGGGGACACAGTGCTGGGAAATGAGGATCCCCCTTTCCTTCCCTCCCTCCCTGTGTGAGGATGAAAGCATATCCTGTGGCTTAAGAACTTTCTGGAACATCTTTAAAGCCTCACTATACCTAGCTCACATTTACACATTTGTCCTGAGGAGAAATAATAGCAAACATGGAATTTCTTGTATATAATGAATATGATTTACAATACAATTGTCATATCATCTTTGCAATTAGAATTATTCATTTGAAGTGAAATGAAAAAATGAGTTCTTATTTAATGAGTTCTTAATTAAAAAATTACAGTTTCTCGGGCTGGAGAGATGGCTCAGCAGTTAAGGCACTTGCCTCTAGTGCCTAAGGCCCCGGGTTCAATTCCCCAGGACCCACATAAGCCAGACCCACAAGGTGGTGGCCCTGGTTTTCTCTCTCTCTCTCTCTCTCTCTCTCTCTCTGTCTGTCTCTGCTTGAAAATGAATAAATAAAATATATTTTTTAAAAAATTACAGTTTCTCTATTAGTTTTGAACCCTAATTTCCACTCTACTTCCTCAGGGAATTCAATGCCGTCATGGTACAAATTATCATTATCTCCTAGTGACTCCTTTGATGTGTCCTTCTGAAGTATGTACATATACTGATTTTTCAGAATTTCTAGTCATATAATCTGGGATGGTTTGAATATAAAATGTCCCCCATAGGCTCCTGTGTTTGAATACTCAATGCCTGGCTGGTTGTGCTATTCTAGAAGGTTGTGGAACCTTTAGGAGGTGGGGCCTTGCTGAAAGGCCTTGAGGTTATAGCCAGGTCCCACATGCTGTTCTCTCTCTGCTTCCTCCTTACTGATGTGGTGATGTGATGTGGGCTTTCTGCTCCTGCCACCCTTCCTCTGCCATAATGGGCTCCACCCTCTGCAACTGTAAGCCAAATTATACTTGCTTTTTTGGGCTCTAGAGATGGATCAGTGGTTAAGGCACTTGCCTGAAAAACCCAATGACTCAACTTTAATTCCCCAGTGTCCACGTAAAGCCAGATGCACAAAGTGGTGCATGCATCTGGATTCAATTGGTAGCAGCTGAAAGCCCTGGCATGGTCATTCTCTCTGTCTGTCTTTTATCTCTCTCTGCTTGCAAATAAATAAATGAAAAAGAATTTAAACCTCACTTTTCTTCTTAAGTTGCTTCTGGATATATATATATATATATATATATATATATATATATATATATATATATTTTTTTTTTTTTTTCTGAGTTAGGGTAGGCTGACCTGGAATTCACTGTGTAGTGCCAGGCTGGGCCTCAAACTCACAGCAAGCTTCCTACTCCCGTGCTGGGATTAAAGTGTGCACTACCACGCCCAGTTTGGTCAGATATTTTGTCTCAGCAATGAGTAATTAATTGACCTAGGCCCTGAGTGTTAGCAATTTTCTTCTGTGGCTGAGGCAAGGGAGCCCAATAAGGAAAAGGTGATCCCAGAGGTCAGCCTGTGACCTTCCACTAGAAGGCGATGTACCTGCTTGTGGTAGTTTGAATAATGTCCCCCAATAGATTCAAAAGTTTATTATAATTGTAAATTGTCTCCAGCCAGTTCTGGCTGGAAGAGGTGTGTCACCTTGGCCAGATCCTAGGGTTCAGCCCTAAGGTGTTTCTGGGGTGGGTCTGGAATTCTAGCTTTATATATGCAAAAAGCACTCTGAGCTCAAGCCTGGAGTCCCTCTTGTTTGCTAGTTTGGAGTGTGCTTGCTTGAGGTGCTGGTGGTGGGCTTCTGTCTCTGCTTGTATCTGTGAAAGGGGGCCAGACTATTTCCTTAACTTCCCCTGGGTCTGTTATTTCAATAAATACTTTCCTCCCTAAATGGTGCCTGGTTTGGAGATTCATCCCAGCGGTGTGGCTGACTACGACACTGCTGATGGTCTGGTGAGAGACTAGCCCCAGCCCAGCCCAGCCTATTGGAGCCAGAATCATGAGCGATTAATTAATTCTCATTGCTACTGGGTGGTGGAAGTCTGAAGGAGAAGGCTAGTCACTGGGAAAATTCATAAGAGAATACATTCTCTCCTGTCATGAAAGCAGGGGACAGAAGGGATCTGCCCTGAGCCCAGAGGGGACAAAGCTTCTCTCTAGACACAGGGAGAGAAGGGGAAGGCTCCTACTGACCCTGGGCAGTGGCCAAGGGCAGGCGCCATCATGCATGAGGGACTCAGAGGCCATTCTCTAATGGTGACAGCTCAGTCCAGGAGGCAGTGTCCTTGTCAGTGTCACAACAGAAGTCACTTCATGAGATCAAGGTGGGGGGGGGGACATCCCTGAGGTCAGCGCTGGCATCGGTGCCAGCTCTCCCTGAGCAAAGGCTGGCACTCACCAGTGACTTTACGCAGCATGTCCATAGCCGACTGTTCCAGGGATCTGACTTGCTTTTTTATGATCATCTCAAATGTCTTATAGTTCACAAATCCCGGCAGTTCCCGGCCACGATGTTGCCTTTCAAAATCCTGGACTTCTTTTTTTAAAGCCTCAAAACCTACCGTATGAAAGAAAAGATCTCTCTTGTAGAGTTTTCTGACCAACCCTATTGTGATCTTTCTGAAAATATGAGTGCCAAGATCAAATGAAATTCCATACACCTTGACTTGAGAAATACTGCAGATTGTTTTAAAGAGCACAGTCTTAAGGTCATTTCACTCAGTCAAGGCCAACAGCTGGTGCAGAGCCAGAAACTGGCCGGAATCCAGTGGGGTGCAGAAACAAGAGGAAGACCTAGGCTCAAAACAAACTTTCATGTACGAGTTTATGAATCCCATGTATTTGGCCAAATAACCAGGATGGTCAGGGTGCCCACGGCTCATCCAGACCCTGAGGCTCCAAGATGTCACGTGCTCCTAAGCTGGCAGGAGGAGGAGGAGGCTCCATTCAGCCTGAGTATGCCGTGGCCTCACCATTCACTTGCTTCTTTTCTATGTTCTGGATTTTTTTTGTGTGTGTGAGACACCCCATCAGTGAGCAGATGGATGCCCTGGCTCCCATTCATGAAGGGCCTGTTTTCTGCTATTGTCTCTAGCTTGGGAAAGATTTTCCTATAAGATATTTTCATTGTGATTAGTTCACAAGTGATAAAAGTTGTCTTCAAAAAAAAGCGACTTCAGGAGACTATCATACATCCTCCCATCCATTCATGTTCATGTAGGTAACCCTAATTAAATGTAATAGGTCCCATGCAAGAAAAATACCAGACTTTAAAGTAGAACAGAGACTACCTGGGAAGAGGGAGGGGTTAAGTGGGAGAGGAAGAGAAAAAGAGAAGGTAATGGGGGGTATTGTGATCAATATAATTATACACATATAAAAATTATCAATAAATAAGCTTTTTTTTTTAAAAAAAAAAGTAACTTTAGTATGTTCAAAAAGCTGTGTGAGGGTTGGAGAGATAGTTCATCAGTTAAGGCACTTGCCTGCAAAGCCTAACAACCTGGGTTCAATTTTCCATACCCATGTAAAGCTGGATGCACAAAATGGCACATGCATTTGTAGTTGTTTACAGCAGCTGGAGGTCCTGGCTTACTCATTCTCTCTCTCTCTCTCTCTCTCTCTCTCTCTCTCTCTCTCTCTCTGTCTCTCTCTCTCTCTGTCTGCTTACAAATAAATAAAAATTTCAAAAAATAATAAATAATTAAAAAGTTATGTGGCCACACCACCAAGGTCTTATACTGGGAAGTTTCTATCCCCTGAGAAACTACCCACCCCATTGGCAGTTAGTCCCTCTCTATAATCCTACAGTGACTATTCTGCTTTCTGACTCCATGACTTGCTCATTTGGATATTTCCTAAAAGAATCATATAGTGGGCTGGAGAAATGGCTCAGTGGTTAAAGGTGCTTTCTTGCAAAGCCTGTCAGCCTGGGTTTAATTCCCTGGTACCTATGTAAAGCCAGATACAAAGTTGTGCATGTGTCTGGAGTTTATTTGCAGCAGCAGGAGGTCCTGGTGCTTCTATACACTGTTTATCTCTCAAATAAATAAATAAATAAGAAAATACTTTTTAAAGAATCATATGGAGTGGTGATTTGAATCAAAAGTCCCCCATAAACTCATGTGTTATGAATGCTTGGTTCTCAGCTTGTGGCAATTTGTGAGCAAGAGCCTTTCTGGAGAAGGTGTGTTGTTGGGGGCAGGCTTAGGGGTGTTTCAGCAAGCTCCTCTTTGCCAAAGTTCAGCTCACTCTCTTGCTTCTGTTTTCTACCTGCTGTGGTAGAGGTTATGTTCAGCCTCTACTCATGCCATGCTTTCTCCTGGCATCATGAACCTTTCCCTCAAGACTGTAACCAAAATAAAAACTTTCTTTCCATCAGCTGCTTTTGGTCAGGTTCTTTGTCTCATTACTGTGAAGGTATCTACCATAGGAAAATGGTTCTTGAAGTGGGGTCATTGCTGCCTGAATCCTGACTGTGTGACTTTGGTTGTTTCAAACTGATTTACAGGAGGAATTTTGCAACTTTGGACTAAGAGATGCTTTGTAATGCCGTAAGCAGAGTTTGACAGAACAAAATGCAAAAAAAGGAACTGTGGACTAAGCAAGCTTGGCTTATGAAGGGAAGAAAGAATTTTGTCTGGACTGGGCTAGGAGCAGTTTGTGTGAGAGGCTTGTTGCATTATGCCTGCGGCATGAGAACTTGAGCAGAGTTGAGTTTGGTAGAAATGGACTTATGTGAGCAGAAGGATATAGCACAGAAAAATAAATGAAAGTTTTGGGTAGGAGGCAGTGCCCATTCAGCTGCAAATGTTTGAGAGATTATCATCGTTGAAACTGGGACAGCTGTTCTGCATTGGGATACCTGGAGAAATGCTATCACTTTTGAAAGTGGAGGACCTGAATGCTGAAGAATGTCCTGTACATCAAGTTAACTTTACCCACCCCCACCCAGAATAATAATTTAGTGGCAAAATCTATCTGATACTCATATTGGAAGTAGAACAAATGTGAGAAATACAGGGTGATTTTGATTTGCAATGTGTTATTGTTTAGAGATGGTCATTGGGCAATGTTAGACAGGGTTATATAAGTCCCTTCACAGAGGCCTAATGGAGCCGTGAGAATGAACTGAAGTGGAGACAACAGAATTTTAGATTTTGGAGACACCAGAAATAGAGAATGGTTGCCATATAAAGCTTCCAGATCAGAATGAATTATTTCCTGGGCTGTGAGCAGCCCAGATGGAGGGGCAGAATTGGAACCCCAGAGATTTCATCACTGGTTACAGATATCAGACTTGAAACTACAGGCTTTGATGTTTACCCTGTTTGTTTTATATCTTACATTGGTTCAGTCTTTCCTTGCAATGGCATCTTTTGCAGTGTTTGCGCCCTTATCTGTTTTTGGTTTTACAGGTTTAGAATCAAGAGACCTTGGACTATGGGGATGTTTGAACAGTGTTGGGACTGGTAAAAACTATGGGAACTGAACTTAAATGGGACTGAATGAATTTCATCTTACACCATCTTGAAGCCTCTAGACTCAGTGGTGGCATGCATGATGGGGACAGTGGGCACAGAGGAGATGTGGGAAGTCAAGTCCCCAAGTGAGTCCAACAGGCTCTCAACCAAGGCACACTGCTATGCAATCTCCCCACCTGCCATGCCCTCCACTAGGGAAGAATGGAGTCCATGGTGTGGCCTGTCAGAGATGAACACTCTGCTTTCCCAATCCACCACTGTTCCCTTGAATCCCTGGTGGTTGAAATGGATTGTGGGTCCCCATCCGGCCCCTTGTGTGAAGGTGCGCCCACTGAAGCTTTACGGGGTTGGACATGTAATCGGAGCACAGGTCTCAGAACACTCTGTATCTTCGCACACCCAGGGAGGTGACGATAGGGAGGTGGCACACTGCAGGCTGCTGTTTTCATCTCATTGTTGCCGAACGGAAACACATGAGACCCATGCAAGGCCTATGGCCATGGACAGGCAACCAAGATAGATGGGGTCCCTAAAGTGGTATCGTCTTTCATGACACAGAGAGCATATTGCCACATGTCCTGTCTACCAACTTCTATCCCAGGACGACAGACTCTTCTAGAAGCCATGATTGATTGGTAATTCACCTGTGTTTTCCTTCTAGGTGACCCTGGAATCAGTCATGGGTTTTCTGTGTTCAGTGACACACAGCAGAGCAATGTGGCCTCCATGTCACAAGGTCAGGATGTACTCAGTTATACTCATCTTGTGCATCACACACCTCTCTCTCTTCCCATACTCAGGTCCATGAAGGTTCCTTGACTCACAGCTGTGGGGACCAGACGAGCTTCGAGAATTCCAGAAGCTTGCAGGCTTCTAAGTCTGGCTTATGTGAAAAGTAATAGAGACCCTGCCTCAAGTAAGATGGAAGAGAAGGCCTGACACTCTGACCAAAGTCAGAGAGATCAGTGGTGCTCTGATTTCCACATGTGCACCGAGGCACATGGACACACGAGCATACACATGTACACGTGAGAAGTGAACAGGTCCCCAGGACCCCACCCTCACAAATGAGATGTGTGTCCTTACAAAAGAGTCCCAAAGAAGCCTCTTTGCATCCTCCTCACACAAGGATCAGCTAGATGGCACCGTCTTAGAAGCAGAAGCTAAGCCTTTACAAGATAAGGAACCTGCTGGTGCCTTGACCTTGGGCTTCCCAGCACCAAAACTGTGAGCAATGAATTTCTATGGACTATAAAAACCCACTCTAAGGTATAGAGGAAGAGTCAACCAAATGGACTGAAACCCTCACCTCTTTTGAAACTCCGTTCAATCAGAGTACTCCACAAGTGGAAATCAGTCCGAAGTTTAGTGAACAGGCGGCAGCCTTGCAGCTCGTCCACACTTTCTTCTCCTTGTACTATGGCAGTGATGTCCTGGTTAAAAACATTGATTTTCTGAAAAGAAGTAAAACATCAGGATAAGCAGAGGTGCGTGTTACACAAGAGTCCAGATGGTTAAAGGAAGTGTGTTCACTGGTGGGGAGTGGGTGAGCCAGCCCTTTCTCTCAGGCCATGGAGGATAAAAGAGAGAGGCCTTAGCAATAGGAAACTCCCCTCTCCTGACCACCCTGAAATCCTGGGAAAGGGCTCTTTTGTCAGAATGGATGAAATAAGCACAGATATGCTTCGCTGCCAGGCCCAACCTGCACACATCCAGAGTCTCATCCAAGGTCCACTTTAAATGTGCTTGAGTGAGCCTTAAAGGGGTGAGGAGAGATGAGTGCCAGGCAAAGATCCCTGGGTTTGAAGTATGTAGGATCCTCCCACCCAGAACCATGGGCGATGCTCACCTCTATCAGAAACAGAATTTTCTCGTTATCATCTTGAGGTATGTCCATGCCGCACTTCTGCAGCTCCTCGCTTGCATTCTGGTGACTTAGCTGTATTTGATCTTCTAACAGTGGTAGACATTTCTGAGAAAATTTGAAAGGAATGAAAGAGACATAGAAATATGAATGGGAATGCAGAGGACATGCCAAGCACACTCTGCAGAGATGCTCAGGTACATGTGTGCAGATCTCCCTGGTATAGAGCAGAGCCTTAGGGCCATCCCTGTCCACTCAGGTCCTCCCATGCTCCTGATCTGGGCACAGCTCCATAACTCTGCCCACTGCTAAGAGACACCAAGGAGTGCTTCCTTCTGTCAGTGTGTATGAACTCTGCAGGGAGTTCCCACAGATTCACCTTCTAGTAAGTTCTGAAATAGAGGCAGCTAAAATGTAAGAATCCACACTCCTGTGTTGTGAACCATAGACAGAAAGCAACCTGGGACTCTTGCTTCTAGCTAGGGTTCCTAAGGGCTTTGACCAGGGACACTTCTCTCTCTGCTCAAGGTGGGCCAGCAAAGGTTGCCCTCAAGATCACAGTGCCCTAGAGATCACCCTGTGCTCTACCTGGATCCTGAGGTTTTCTGGCAAGACCTTATACATGGACACAAAGCTCTGGGGAAGAGGATGACCACTGAGACTCAATCATGAACTTGTTCTCAAACAGATATGGCACTGAAATTCATGTACCCAGAGGGTCCTTAATGCCCCAAGTGGAGAGCTGAAGGTGGTGTGAACTAGACAAGGTAAAAGGATGAAGAGAAGTGAACAGCGTGTTTCTCCTCTGAGCCTGTCATGCACCTGGCTACCACGATCACCCACAGGTGCACA